>DWQW01011189.1:0-11606 GCA_018249695.1 Heliconius erato demophoon
CTTTCGGTGAGAACAGGTCGCTCCATCCCTGAATGAATGCACCACCATGAACGTAAACGACGACTGGAAGTTGAGTTTTGTTGTTATAAGGCGCATAAATATTTACAAGAAGACAGTCTTCCTGGGGAATTTTATTGTCCGGAACAACGCCCATGGTGTCAACCTGTGGGCATATTACATCCCGGTCTATTGCGTCTAAAGGCTCGGTCCATGTTGGAGGTGGTAAAGGAGCCTAGAAATATGTTTTTTCTATATCATCATTACATTTTTTTTATGTTTTATTTAGAAGTTTTTTAAAAATATTTTATGACAAAGTTAGCTTCACGCTGTATCCCGCACACAGCAGGGTAGGCCGAGGGAACCCAGTGCTAAGACACTCTGTTCCCCACTTACCGCCGAAATTTGGAGGCAATGCGTATTGAGAGGCGAAACTCTACGCCGCGCTCTTTACTCGACACGAGAGCGAAGAAATGGAAATATAAATTTAAATAAATATTTCATTTCCTCCAATAGAGATCGAACCCACAGTCAGTCGCGTCTGCACCACGACTGATATAGTAAGCATTGACCTAAAAGCAAATTAAATTAAAATGTAAAAGTTAGACTAATAGTGAATAGAGAGAATATATGAATGTACTTAGGTACATAAATGCATTCTCACCATTTGTTCTTAAAATATATTTTATTTGTGTACTGTAAATAATTTTGGTAGTTAATATTGTATATATATACCTAAATATGACCTAGAAAACAATAATCCCTTACAAAGTCTTTCACTGCTCGCTTTGGACAATGCGAAAAATAATTAAAGAAAATGATAAAAAAATCGATTTATTTTAAATACCTTAAATTTATCTCGACCCTTTGGCGCTGTTGCATAGGGAATACTATGAAACACAAATATATTATAATATTGGTCTTTGTATCCACGTACTGGGCCCTGCACTAGATTAACCAATCGGTATTCACAATACACTGCACTATACAGAAAAGATATTAAATAGAAAATTAATAACAGTATAAACATTGTAGCGCATTAGAAGCAAGTACAAATAAAAATGTGCCTGATCAAGTTATAATTCAACTCGTTTGACCGTAATTTTTGATAAATTTAAGATAAATTACTTATTGTTTATTTAAGATAATATATGTGTTGTTTATATGAATTCGTTTATCGTCAATAGAAAATATTGGAGGCGACTGGGAATGTATGTTGAAATAAACCGATAGAAAAAGTAAACTCTAAAACAGTAAATGTCTACCCGCTTATTTAATTATTATAACTATATGAAAATGAAGTGAGATTAAAGATTTATTATGATAAACATTCGAAGGCCAGTGTTGGCGCAGGGCACAAGTGTGTGACTGTAAACGTGACTGACTATAGGTTCTATACCCACTGTCTAAATTTATATTTTGATTTCTTCGCTCTGGTGCCGAGGCAAAGCGCGGCGTTGTGTTGCACCACTCAATATGCAATTCCTCGAAAAATTCAGCTGGAAGTGGGGAGCAGAGTGTCTAACCACTAGGCTCCCTATGCCGCGAAATGTAGCGAGAAATTAAAAAAAAATGTAGATTGCCTATTTATTTATTTAACGTGTTATATCTAAACCCATAACCATCTCAACTCACCCACTCACCTCTCAAAAGTAGTACGTTTCTACCTCAAAGTTAATAATAATTACCATAATAATAAAAAATGTAACGTTAAACGACAAAGGAAATTTTCAAAGCCTCAAAATGAATCCCCGCGCAGAAATTAAATTAAGTTCCTGTTTTAATTAATATTAATCGTTCCGCCGTCGGTGCTATGGCGACTGTCTATGAAATATTAAATTTTGACTTTTTGTACTTCACGAAGTTTTTTTTTCAGCTTCACGCTGTATCCCGCATGTAGCAGGGTAGGTAAGGGAGGGCTAGTGTTAAGACACTCTGTTCCCAACTTTCGGCCAGATTTTGGAGGTATTCCGTGTTGACTGGCGGAACTCAACGCCGCGAAGTTATAATTGAGGTATGTAAGTAAATTTAGATATAATACTACTTACTGTACATTATATTAATACAAAAAATATATCTCTGTTGGATCAAGCCCGTAATTCTTCTATGGAACAATCTGTCTGTTTCAAAGGTATCATTGTCACAAATTATTAGATATGTATTTGTATAAAATTGATTTTAAAAAAATAAGTCCCGCTGAGTTTATTGCGCCGGTTCTTCTCAGGCATTAACTTTAGTGAACTGGTGGTAAATTAAAAAAAATGAAGCATGTCACTTCTTCTGTCCTGTTCTTTTTATTATTGCGTTCCGAGCGTGCCAGTTGAGACAAAATCACTTCGCCAATGTCACGTTGAATGGAAAACACACGAGAGAGGTTGAAAAAAAGAGATTATATTACACAACAGAAAAATGCATATTTAAAAGATCTAGTTTAAAAAACTGCCTTCACCTACATCTACTTCACCTACAAGACAAATATATATATATATATATATATAAAAATTATATATATATATATATATATATATATATATATATATATATATATATATATATATATATATATATATATATATATATATATATATATATATATATATATATTTTTGATTGAAGAAAATACAAAAGTCGCCCACGTTGACGTTTTAGTAAGAAAATTTTCCAATATTTATGCAATATAAATGAAGGTGTGTTTAATAATGTACCATTACCCAAATTACAAGTTTTCAATATCATGATTGGACTACAGTATACTAATATTATTTGACTACAGTGTAGAAAAGTTATTTTTGTAAGTACTGTACGACAACAAATACAATGAAATTTTACTCCTATGTCGAAATTAAGTGGACATATATTTATAAAAAAAAAGCGTCATGCTGCGTCCCGCACACAGCAGAGAAGACATTTTTAAGACATTTTGCACCGACACCAGAACGAAGAAATGAAAATATAAACGTAAATAAATATCATCATTTCCTCGAGTGGGGATCGAATCCACAACCAATCAATTTTACAGTTTCACTTTGTGCCCCTGCACCACGACTGGCTGGCAGTTCTCCTAAAATTGTTATTTTTAACCAAAAATTATGTCTTTTTTAAAACCAGCGTGTAAAGCCGTAATTTTGCTGTGAGATGTAAGCTTGGACATTATAATGCACGTTTATTGAAGTGGCATCTATGAACAACCCCTATTTATTTTATAAATGGATTTTTTAAAAAATGTGTTAAATCGGACAATGACGATTAGTGTAGAATAATGATAAGCAACTGGAGAAAAATGATGCTGTGTACCAACAATGATTCTTTACAACAGAATTGAAATTAAATACTTACTTATTTAGCTTCACGCTGTAATACTAGTGGGAAAATCAGAGAGAACGGAACCCCAAACGCTACGGTCTCTATATACCTCTTTCACCTCGTCCACTATCATCAACTTTTCATACATGCCATCTGGGGCGTCCTCATCCTTTTTACGTGATTTTTCTTCTTCATTATCTTTGATGCTGTATTTTCGAAGGTCTATCTTTATTACTGCTCACTTTTTCTTCATTAATCTTTTTTGCTATTCCTTCATCATCAATCCATTGTCACGTTCTATTATATTATCACTGTGAAAAGTATGATTGACTTATTCCTAGCGGATCAGTATATTTAAGGTTAAGTTGTGGACACACAAGTGCTTAGGATGCTATCTTGGGAACAGACCAATATGCAATCGTTGCTATAATAAGGAGTCTGTTTCATTTTGCGGTACGAGACGTCCAAACTTGGAGTCGAATTATCGCATAAGAAGCTGGAAGTTTTAAGATCCATCGATCAAAGAGGAATAAGTACTTTCAAAATATTAGACATCTTTGAAACAAAAAACGGAACTCGTTAGGATCATAAGGCCTCAGATGAATCTTTTTAAAAAAGTAAAAGGATATGCTACAAAGGCACCAAACGAAAGTACTCATATAGGTGAAGCGTGAAAGTTCTGAGAAAGAAAGAAATAAAATGTTAACGAGCAATTTTAGTAATTCCTAAGATTGTTTATTAATTTGCCACACATTTTACAGCAGTGAACAGGTCGCAGGAGGTCCTAAACCAAGAATTTTTTTTTAGATAGTTGACAAAAGTATAAGATATTTTGGGAGACTACCTCGGTACAATACTTTAATCGCTTCCCTTGTTGTAAAGTCTGTGACACAAAGTGACATGCGAGGGAAAATTTCCTTCCCAAGGAAAGACAGACCAGAGCCTATTCTTGCATTTGAAAGAAATAAAGAAAAGACGCACAACCTTATTGCTGCCGATAACAGAATTAGCGGTGCATTAGTGAGACCGTGAAATAACAGAATATTTGCACGTTTAGTAACACTGTGCACTGCTGACGAACGTCGCTGATATACGGCAGCGAAACGTAGGTGTTGCAAAAGAAGAATGAAAGAAACGTAAAATATGTAAAGTTAAATCTCTCGTAACTAGTTATGTAAAATATCCTAAATTGTATGAGTTGCCGAAAACACACAATAGGACTAAACTGACTGTATCTTCAATAGTTAGCCAAATCGGTACGCCGAGGTATAAACTCAACATGCCATGGACTCATACCATTTTGTTTGTGGGCTGAAAGATCTTAAGTTAGCTAACAAAGAAACCATACTCACATACTTCAATAGTGAATCTTACCCACGTTTATCTACCATTAGCAAATCTTTATTTCAAAGAGCCCACCAACGACGCGACGCTGTACACCTAGGGGACGAGCTTTGATGGGTGAAGAATGCCTTTCATCAGAGCAAGATGCCTACTCCCCTCCAGCGTTATCAGAAGACCCTCAGTAGAAAGACAACCGGGACTTCTATCATATGTAAAACAACTTTTGAAACAGACAGAATTGCAACATTTTAAGAGCATTTTAAGAGAAAAGCTTCCATTAAAACTATATTTTAGTCTAACAAGAAAGTAAATCCAATTCTTAAGACCAGTGAAACGTAATTTACCTCTGCAGTGTGTAGACCTATAAAAACTAGATAGTAACTGAGATTTAAAATACATTGTTCAAAAAAGGGGAAGCATCAGTATTGGGGGAATCTTTGATGTCAAGAATGGACATGCATCGAAGTCAGTTGCGTCTGGGTAAATAGCGGATAAACCTAACCATAATATCGGGTCTTATAAATCCCAAACCCTCGCTCGGGAGAAAAGATATATACAGAGATCACGAAAAAACGTGGCATTTATAAAGAGATTGACGAGTGGTAACAGTTGATAAAATAGTTGAAGTTGAAGTAGCTTATTTTTGTACTGTTCTATATGCTAAAAACAGTAATATTATTTATAACGTTTCCATTACACTGAAACTAAATGCTATGGAAGTGATATAGCAAGAAGATTCAGAAGAATAAAATCCGAGAAAAATTCACAAACTAAATTTAGGTATTACGTAAATTTTTAGTCATAGCTGGTTTAAACATTAAAAATTCTTCACACGACACATCAGTGAGTACTAGTAATATTAGAAATATGTCTAAGATTCAGGACTACAGTCTGAAATTAGACCCATTCTTCTACTCTAAAAGCTAATAATCATTGTCTTCGCTACTTTTCTTGCAGCGTCATTGCCATCTTTTACTATTTTACTACCAATGACGTCGCAACCAATGACGTTTTTACATAAAACACGTTGAAATTGTATGAAAAACTCATTCAAAGTACACGAAATTTACTGGTTACAGATTTGTTCAAAATGCAATATAAGTATATATTAACGATTGCCGAAACATTTTTAATCTATAAGTAGTAAATAAAGATATCAATGACGATTCATGTGTTAAAATTAGGAGAACCCAATTTAAGACTTATTTAAAAACTTGTTAAAGCATCCGTGGCGGCAGTTGCACCGTCGGAAATTAAAGCTATGCATGCTAACATTATTATAAGCCAAAATAAACACTACGTTGGATAACGTATTTTCGTGGCAATATTTAAAACAAAAACTCGCTCGCTCAATGACCCCATTTTTATAAACTTTTTTTGCGATCGATTTTTGTGTAGCTACACCTAAATTATAAGCACGTTTTATTATTGAAACCTTTAAGTATGTACTTATTTCATTAAAAATAGCAAATAAAATTAATATAGTTTAATTACGAATATTTTTGAAAAGAAATAAGCTAAGAACACACCAAATCTCCACGTAAAATATTCAATTTTTTGAAGGTTTTTTCTTAAAATATATTTTTGTATATACTAAATCATCAAACTTGTCTAGACGACTTGTTAATTATTTAGTTAAGTATTTAATATGATATTCATCTTATTAAAATTATTTACTATTAATGAGTAATCACAAGGAAATTGAAATTTGTGCGTTTTGGAGAACTGCCATGGCCTCTGATGCGTTTAAGTAAAATTTTCTTCTAGTTTTTTTTCTTCTAGTTGTTTGTGGTTATGAGTATAGATTAAAAAATATTTAAAAACACACGAGGCAAGCAGAATGCCCTGCTATATGTACTTCGTTCGTACAAAACTGATTAAATTTGAAAGATTCCTCCCAACAGGATTTGAATCGTTACCATAATTACGACATCGATATTCACTAATAATACTTACCTAATGAAATAGTGACGTATGAACGTAATTTCGAAGTATACTTTCAAATTTAGCAAGTTATAATATTTATAACTTTCAGACAAAGCCATGAATACAAGTTGGTATTTGCTAAGACCCCTAGAACGACGCTATTCGCTTAAATCCTATTAATATAATAAAAATGAAAGTTTGTGAGGATGGTGTTCGTTTCACTTTCACTTAAAAACTACTGAACAGATATAGATGAAATTTTACAATAATATAGCTATTAAATCAAAATAACATATAGGCTACAATTTATGTAAAGGTTTGGTACGATGTGGCAGAAATATAAGTTTAAGCTAATAAAAGGGAAAGGGAATTTCTCTTTTTTAAAAATTTACTTGCAACAAGTTTTACACGGATTATGAGAAACTTTTGTAAAAGTTTTTAAATTTGTAAAAATAAAGATAAATGATTCTCATAATATTTTTAGGGTTGTGTGCTTGAAAAAAAAATGGATCCCTTATTAGGACTATTTGTTGTCTGTCTGTCTGTCTGTTCGTCAGTCTGTAAGACTATCTATTTAATTATTCGTAGGAGTGGTTGGAGATATCGAGCTTTGTATTGTACACAAAACAGAAGTCAACGCAATCAAAAGATATGACCATTCATGCTTCATATTAGATGATTTTTTTTCATCATGCACGGTAATCACTTACCTTCAGGTGACCCGAACGTTCGTTTGCCTTGTCCTTTTCCATAAAAAATGTTTTTTTTTATAATTTACAGTTCAGTTTAAGCAAACGAGTACCAGTACAGCCGAAACTCGAATTTTTCAATAATGCATTTGGTTCGGAACCCGCAGCGGGAGATTCTGACTCGCACTTGAGTGATATATATATATATATATATATATATATATATATATATATATATATATATATATATATATATATATATATATATATATATATATATATATTTCATATATATACATAGTGAATCATATTTTTTGAGTTATTTGGGTCGTCATTATAGCATACTAACGGTTCAAGGTTTGTTGATGATAATAATTGTAATAGCAAAACACTCTGATTGGTCAATTACGTTGGTGATGTAATTTATCCTTTGAGGAAGTTTTTTTTTTGCATATGAATGAGTCATACCGAAAATTATAAACTTTTTTATATGTGAGCATGTTTATATTTAACTTAACATGTATGTATGTAGTACAACACTTTATTAATAGGAATATTCTAAAATAAATAAACATATCGCACCGGTTGCCAAATGATGAATCTTTTTTAAGATTCATTTATATATAAGAAAGGATTACTTTGTCTACGAAAGTCATTGACAATAATTTTCCCAGATTATATTTTTCATTTTGAATTATTTTTGAGTAACTTATCCCAATTTTTTTATAATCTTAATCACATTAATAACATAACAGAATAACAAAATGGCCTCAACTTATTTAACATTCTTAGATTATAGATCTTATTAGAAATATTGATAGATAGTGAATGCGCTTCCCATCTTTAATTGACGACGTCCTATCGAATACTTCCGCTAATGGACTTAATTAAGCCAAACGACTCTTTAGTTATCTACTGTGTGTCAGAGTAAATGTTTACTGCAGTACCTACCTACCGGTAGCTCTCACTTGGTATATGTCATGGTGAATTTCCCTTGGTGTTTGTTTACTATTACTTATTAATAGTAAACACACGTGAGGCCAGCCGTGGCGCAGGGGCACAAAGTGTGACTGTAAAACCGACTGGTTGTGAGTTCGATCTCCGCTCGAGGAGATGAAATATTTACTTAAATTTATATTTACATTTCTTCGCTCTGGCGTCGAGGACAAGCGCGGCATTGAGTTCTGCCACTTAACACGCAAGGCCTCCAGAATTTTGCAGAAAGTGGGGAACTGAGTGTCTTAACACTAGGTTCCCTCTGCCTACCCCGCAGTATGCGGGATACAGCGTGAAGCTGATTTAGTAAACACACGTTTACTTGTAGGATTTTTGTAGGATTTTTTTTTGTTAAAACTTTATGCAGTCTTTTATCCAAATTCGAGATATTGCGTGTCGAGAGTTGGAAGTCCATGCCGTGATGTGTCTTAAAGTCCGACGCTATGCCACAATTACTAAACACCACATATACCAAGATGTTCAATAATAATTACTAATTTCGTTCCAAATCCAGTAAATACCCAAAAAAGCCGGGATACTGGAATTTATTATCGATAATACCGGTTTTACTAGAATCGTCCGATATTGCGACCCCTAGCTATAACGTGTTTTTCTCTTGTACGTTATATACGACTCTGGAGATAAATTGGCAACAAATTTCAAAGAAAAATTGAAGGTCATTTTTTATATTAATAATAAAATTCTCTTTTGTGTTTATATTAATATTTATTCTTTCATATAAAAAATAATACAACATTGCACATATTTTATGCAAAATTATAAGACATCGATGTATTTATTTAAAGTAAAATATACCTACAAATTAAGTTATATATAGATATATATTTATAAACTAGGACATCTATCGGGGACAATTAGTAAGGTTGCTACCCGTAACTACTAACAAGGTTGTATTTACATAAGTTTTTCTATTTATAAACATACCGTATTAATGCTCGCCTACTTTCAAAACAATTTATTTTACAATTATGTACTAGCGCACATAAAATTGTTGTTCATACAAGTATTAAATAATACATTTAGATAAATAAGTAAAAATTAAGGCAATTAAATATTTATACCTACATACCTACTGAACAGAAATAAAGTTACCCTTGTATGATATTACTGAAAAAATAAACTTAATTACACTACAGTTCCATTTGTTGCAACGTCGAATATCACAAGGCAGAACATCATTTTAATAGCAATTGTGCTGAAAGAAACTAGAAACCGCAAAAATATTTAATAAAAGTAAATAATTTATTATTATTGTGTATATATATCGTATAATATCTTTAACTAAAAAGCTTTCTCTTATAGAATCAGTGTATGATTTTTTTTTATTTTTTTAATTATGTAGTATGTTGTAAAATGAAGAATGAGATGGGGTCCTCCGAAGGGCATGTATGTGCGGGTTGATGACAGAGACGTATGTAGAGATCGTAGCGTTTGGCGCTCCATTCTCTCTGACTACCCTGCCAGGGATACAGCGTGAAGCTCTAGTTTAGTATATATTTTAGAGAAATTCTACATATAATAATACTCTTTATTGTACACCCGTAAAAAACATAACAATAAAATGGGTAACGGAAAAAAACGGAAATACACAAGAGAGTACCTTATCGCTTAAACAGCGATCTCTTCCAGGCAACCTTAAGGCATAGGGTATAAATGGGACGAAAAGAGTGGGAGTGTAAACAATAATTATAATAAATTTATGAAGCAAACAGCATAAGTGTATAAGTATAGGTATATAATCATGTAGTATCAATTAGGTATTTACCCGTTTGAATTTATATTGAAAGTTATGTGAATGGAGGTTAAATTGATATATAGTTACCATAGAATGATTAAAAATGTCCCTAAATAAAATAAGCTATTTTTTTCATAATATAATTAACATTAATTATTTAGAACAAGTGAATGACCACTTCATTGGGAAGTATGTTCAGTAGAGATGGAAGATACGAGATGGATGTGAAAAGACATTATTGCTGCCGGTAACAGAGTGAACGGAGCCTTAGCTGCATTGAGGAAACGGCGAAACGTCAGCACAGCTGCGCGTTTGGCCGTACACAATGCAGTGTTGATACCGACGCTGTTATACGGCACCGAAACGTGGGTACTACAGAAGAAGAATGAAAGAAAGATGAATGTCGTGGAGATGCGATCTCTTCGTAGGATATGCGGAGTCAGCTTAGCTGATCGAATCTGCAATGAAGAGATACACACAATGGCAGGTACTAGCGAAGATGTCACGGTGAGAATGAAGAAGAACGTGCTTACCTAGTTTGGGCACGTCGAACGAATGAGTGATGAAAGAATGGCAAAAAAGATTTATGATGGAAAAGTGAGTGGTAAGAGAAATCGAAGATCTCGGCTGACCTTCGAAAACACAGTATCAAAGATACTGGAGGAAGGTCACATAAAAGCACACACATCACATAAAGGATGAGGACCCCCCGGAGGGCATGTACGAAGAGGTTGATGACAGTGGACGAGGCGAAAGAGTAATACCTTCAGAATTCGGCTGAAAGTGGGGAACGGAGTATCTTAACACTAGGTTCCCTCTGCCTACCCTGCTGTGTGCGGGATACATCGTGAAGATGATTTTTATTTTATTAAAATTCCATTAATTGCGAAGTCAAACTGAACAAGATAGAAGAAAATTATTTTCAATTAATTGCTTAAAAAATAATGACTTATAAATGTATATGTAGAAAGAGTTTTTAGCACAATGTTTAGTGTTTATGTTCATTGATTTATAATAATATATAATTGTCCTCATTTGTAATCTATTCGCGTTGTACACGAGGGGCGTATTAGATCAGGTTATTATAACAACGTATCTAACGAATTAGATATATGTATGTAATGATAACAAACTGCATAATTTAAGTTTTTTTCTATAAATTATTACAATTAAAAGGAAAAAGGTTATTTCACATTTTCTGTCTGTTCGAAAATTATTGTCGGTAATGTCGCAATGGCGATGTTTAACGCTGCGTTTTATTTTATGTACGCAATAGGAAGAAAGATCCTTAGGATAAGTATCCTCGAAAGGATAATTAAAGTATTTTAGTTTTTTTTTCTTTTATGTTTTTAATTGCGAATTACTTTATAGTACTTTTTAAAATCCTAAATAAATACATTGTAGTTATTTTTATTAGTGTTGTTATTTTCTTAATTGTTGTCTTGTCTGCGTTACGTAAAGTTTACGACACTATAAAAATAATAATAAATCATTGCTAAAACGTATTTTAGTGAACGTGCATTATGCTTTCAAAGTATTTTTTTTTTTTTTTTTTTTTTTTTTTTTTTTGGAAAAGGACAAGGCAAACGAGCGTT
>DWQW01011190.1:0-11605 GCA_018249695.1 Heliconius erato demophoon
GTGACACGTGTGCAGGTTAGTGCTGCCACTACTCAAAAAAAATCTAACAAAATTTCTTTTTAAAATACCTCTGTTAACACATATTTTCAAAGGTGCCCCTGTTCAAAGCTACCCCCCTCTCCCCTACATAGTTTCATTTCATCAAATTGGAGTTATTATATACAAAGAAGGTTGATTAAAAATTTATGATCGAATAGAAACCCGCACGCGGCTTCGCTCGCTTGAGCTAACCAATTATTTATTTAGGTAGGTACTAATCTCAGTTACTTTCACGTTTTAATATCTAATATTATAATTTTAAAAGCAATATCCGTATTTTGAAGACTAAAGTTTAAACAAATTCGGTAAAACAACCATTTATAGCAGCAATTTTGTTGAACAAAATAGGTACTTTATATCGATATTTTTTTTATTTATTTGTTTTATTATTTATTAGTTTTTACCTATTGTTTTTTGTATATTTTAATCGGTTCATTAAAATATACAAAAAACAATAGGTATGTCTAGGAAAGATTGCCAAAATACAATAGTGAAATTTGCACTTAAATCGGCTCTAGTCAAAATTACCGCACAAACAAACAGACAAACTGACAAAAGTTTTAACAATCATCGTCATGGTTTCTATTACACGTCAATGTAATGTACCAAATAACAGAGTTTCTATACACAGACAGCAATCAGTTACAATTTTATTATAACATATAACTATAGTTAGATTTAGATTATACATTAGTACCTACTTATATCTAGTATCTAGATATTTTCGCAGAACAGAAAAGTCGTTTAGTTGTTAAACAAACGAGGGTGACCTACTGGAACCAACGAGTTACAAAAGCATATGTTTTGAAAGCTAGAGCATAACTTATCATTTACCGCATTACGTGTGCAATGATTATAGTAATCTACTTATGAGGGTACAATGGCTGCATTCGCCCTGACGCTACACATGTGCCTACAGGATGCTTTAACTTTTTATTTTTGTATTTTTTTTATATTATTACCTAATATATGTAAAAGAACTGTTTTTAGATCTTTGCTCTTGTTTTCCTTTTCATTTTTGTAAAAAAAAAACATTTAATTTTTATTGCTTTCACATTTTTACGTTTTCTAAATAAGTATGCTTTCAAATTGCTTTTATTCAACTTTATTTATCTAGTAATACTATTTTAGTTATTTAGGTAATACTTAGTATAATTTTAATAATGCAGATTTTGGGCAGTTCGAAATCTATTCTTAAAATTAATTGGACCGCGTTTATGTAGCTGTTCGAAAAATAATTAACATTTTTAAATTATTAAATGTAAGTATTATTATTACTTAAATTAAATAGCATATATATCTACATATATATCTACATATATGATGATAATAAAAAGAAATCTTATTTTTTTTCGTTAAATATTCCATACGTGAGACACACCATGTATTGTATAAATTTAATAGAAAATATGACCCTTTCACTGTTCCACATAATTAAGGAGTGCGCAACGGGACAAAGAAACGATCGGCTACACGTTGTTAACTATGTTTTATTCATTCGAATCGGTTGACAATGGCGGCGCGATGGTACCCTTTCTTCGGCAATTTGGCGACCAGCAGGCAACGGAAGTCAGACCTTCACCCTGGAATTAGGAGTCTTTAGACTCTCCGGGACCTCATTGTAGTAATAAGAACTCCGCCCCCCAAGATTAATACGCGACAAGTAAGCACGTGACATATTATTGAGGATTCGTGTTTCACAACGGTTATTGTAGCGCAGATGGAAAATTTAGACGTACCCATTCGAGCAGTTGGTGTGTGTCTAACTGGATCGCCAGAATTGTGGGTTAAACCTATATTTGGAAAAGCATGTATGAAAGACATCCCCGTATTAAGTATATATAGCCTAACAATTCCATGTCCACTATATGTTGAAAAAAAATTTAAATATGTACCCTTAAAATAAACTTAGTAAAATAGATAGATGTACCTACTTATATGCAGGTATCAGCTAGCTGCCTATACGTAAAATGAATTGATGCTCATTAAAAACTGAGTCTCCCTTTTCATATGAATATTTTCAATGTAAACGTCTTTTAATTTCACGATGTATACCACTCATAGCAGGCAGGCAGAGGGAACCTGGGAAGCAAGTGCTGAGAAACTCCGTTCCCCATTAAGACATTTCCATTATGTGCTTTCCACCAAATTATTGAGGTACGAACGGAACTCAACACCTTGCTTTGCCTCGTTAGTTGTTACCAGAGCGAGAGAATGAAAATATTAAATATTTCGTATTTCCAAGTGGGAATCGAACCCACCACCATCAGGTTTACACCCGCACGATTTTGGACCTGCGTCACAACGGCCTCAAGATATACCTACACTTATAGGCTACTTACTATGTACTTGAAATTAATTTCCAAACAATATAATTTATTAAACGACATAACAAAAAAAAAAGAAAAAAATAGCGAAACATTCTTTAAATTGAACGAATATTCATAAAATAACCTCCAGGTAAAATAATAAAAAAAAAAGATAAAATAATTATTGAAAGATTTTAACTAATAACAATATAGTCTAACGGTCTGTTCCTAAACCGTCATCGAGCAGCTATTTTAAATTATCTTGTTTAAATCCAGCTATGACCTTGCTGTAATATGAACTTGCAACCATTGATTACCGAATTACCAAATCCACGTCTATACTTAACGCTCGTACCCACTCGCACCGCCGATTTAAATAATAAATATCTTATCTAAATAACACCCAACCATTGTTTCATACCTTACGGACAGCCATAATGACCTACATTAAGTCAATTCGCTAATAAAATTAAACTCGCCACGTAATTTAGCTTAATTTTGCAACAATCACGTTCCAGTCAGATTCCTAAATTATAAATATAAATTGCCGCTTTTTGTGTGACTAATCGGAAAATATGAATTGGTTGTCTTATATAGATTGAATAATAATATTGAATTGTATATTAATAGTAAGTAATAGATGCGAATATAATGCATAGGTACAGTATTTTTTTGCAGTGGGATACTAGGTAAGACACTCTGTTCCCCACTTTCCGCGGAATTTTTCGAGGTATTGCGTGTTTAATGGCGGTATTCAACGCCGCTCTTTTTGCCTTGATATCAGAGGGAGGAAATAAAAATATAAATGTAAATAAATATTTCATTTCCTCGAGTGGGCATCGAACCCACAACCAGTCGATTTTAGAGTCACACCTTGTACCCCTGCGCCACGACTGCCACTTATATAAAGTTATTGCTTAAAAATTTAAGCCGACTGTGGTTTCCAAGTATAGTATATCCAAGTAAGTATAGTATATTTTTTACATTTTTCGTATAAATGTTTGATTTAAATCAAAATAAATAATTATTGTTTTAAATTTATATTGATAACAATTTCACGGGCCTACAACCAACAAGCAGTTTAAATAACTTGGACAGATTCCTATATAATTTGATGTGCTAAAAATAAATACAAAATCAGAAAATGTTTAGGACGTCAGAAATTTTCACAAAATGCGTATTCAGATTTAGCCCATTTTCCTATATGGAAATTAAAATCTTAAAATATATTATAACATTTTCATCAGATTATTTCATCGACTTTTATAACGAAAATATTTTAGATTTCACGCTGTATTCCGATTCTACAGGGTAAGCAGAGAGAACCAAGTTTTAAGAGGCATTGCTGCGCTGTCTCGAGACCAGAGGGAAGAAATCAAAATATTCAATATTTAATTTCCTCCAGTGGGGATCTAAATCTGGGTAAGATACGCAACTAGATTAAAAAAGTGGTGAGTAAGCGTATATACTCGTTTATACCATTATCCATATCATAAAATAACTGTAGGTTATTATCCATATCATAAAATAACCTACCTAATTATCAACACAGTTTTTTAATCCACATTCATAACTCTGTCTGTCTGTCTGTGTAGCAATCAGGACCAAACTGCTGATCCGATTGTGATAAAATTTCATAAAGAGATACTTGAGGGTCTTGCGATTGACATAGGTTACTTTTTCTTCTCCTATGTGTAATATTCTCGATTTACATTAATATATTAAAATACATTTTAATTTGACATGCAATTTATTCAGCCTTGTTAATTACAACCGTCGCTAAACAACTGTTGCTAAGCTTGTTGTTTTAAGGAAAGGCCGCCCAAAATAAGCTCCCTAAGTGCTTATATGGCGTGCTCTTACTCAATCTTATGAGACACATAAAAACAATGTTTTACAAAAATATTGTCCTATCAAAAGTCTACGATGGTATATGTTTATCTCTGAAGGTTGAGTCACTGTAACTATTTTGATATATTTAATTTAAATTTATCGGGTTATTGTTAATGTATTTTCTATAATTTGGTATTCATCTTTATCAAAATAAATATAATAGTCGCCTTTAGCATTTCATCTAGATTTAAATTATAGTTTACTGTAATAAATACTTAAGGTAAAAAATAAATCATTGATTCAAATTACTTAGCCTACGAGCCGCACGGTATGAACGGGCAGACGACGTTGACGGTTTTGTTTTTCATACATTTACTTTTTTTTAAAAATAAATCAAATCAGATTCACAGCAGTTACCCAGTAGGGTAGGCAGAGGGAACCTAGTGTTAAGACACTCCGTTCCCCACTTTCCGCCGAATTGTAGAAGCATTGCGTATTGCGTGGCGGAACTTTGAACCAGAGCGAAGAAACGGAAATAAAATACATTTAAATAGATATTTCATTTGCTCGAGTGGCGATCGAACTCACAACCAGTTATTTTAAGAGTCACACTTTGTGACTTACTAAATTTTTTTTTCTTTAATTCTCTTCGCTGATTCGAGTAGTAGGTAAATTAGTTCGATTTTTTTAAATCTCTTGGTGTGCCCTGCGCGGCATCGCCCGCTACTTTTTATTTAATGTTTTTTAAATTTATTTAGGAAAGAATTGTTGTTTATTTTAGTTCGGTTATCTACACCGTTGTTATATATAAATCGTAATTTTAGTCTTTTGGAATTTTCTTTGACATTGCTCTTAAAAATTATTGAATTTAATGTAAAAAAATGTTTAGTTATTTCATACTTCATTTCTTACTAATAATATATCTATTTAATATATATTTCTATAGTATAATAGTAATATAATATCACATAAGTAAACAAAAGTTATCGTCAGCTGAATATCTGTGGGTGTAATGGTCTTTACCGTTAATTCATTTTCCAAAACGACTGCAAAGTGCAACAGTCTCATAAATTAAGCACACAGCATAGTCAAACTTATTTTCACTTTTATTAATAAAAATGTCGATTTTGAGCATATAGATTTTACAAGATGCAGTTCTGTAAATTTTAGAAAATCCAATTGTATAAATTGTTCAAGATATGATTTAGAACTTTATACTTAGTTTTTTCTTTATAATTACTTACTTTATAAAATATAACGTACGTTAAATGTGGCTGACGTGCAATTCCCTAGAGGCATTTTATATTTTTCATCATTATGATGATTTTAATATTTTTTATTATAAATTGTACATTAAATCATCTAATAAATTTTGGCACCCCACTTAAGTACAACTTTTACTACTTTCATATGTTGCTCAGTATTTGCAGCAACCGACTCTCCTCTTGTTATGAGTCTATTCGATTTAAAATTCCTAGGAAAAATGAAGGACTGCATGCCATCTTATATCAAAACTCACTAAGCATGGAATAAACAATAGAGGGTTTTGTGTGATTACTATTAAAAAGGAATTATCAACATTTTCTATTCAATTATAGTAGAGAAAGAGTAACGCGTACAAAACGCGTTGCCATGTTATATTTACTTTATAAATTTATAATACTTTTTCATGCATTATTAATAAAAAATCATTCTACAGAGATTCTCTATATAAACTATAACTGCGCCAAATTTCATACTTCTCTATACGCACAATTTTCGTAAAAATGGTTACAATTTTTTTTTTTTATAAGTACATTATTAGTTTGCTTCATTAATATTATTTTATAATTACATATCTACTTATTATTGGAAAGCAAAAATTTAAATAAAAAATAAAAATTTACTGCGATATAAGTTTGTTGTGTGGTTTCATACAAATAAATAGCTTTCAACTACAGCTAATTTAATATGTGCGCATAAAACAAGCGCAAGTAAACTAACAATCAGTCCGCCATATTAGTTAATTGTGCCCTCTCTAGCCCCCGCGATACGCTTCACTCAATCTACTATAATTGCACTTTTTTTCCGTTGCACTGTGTTTTCCAGGCATTTTTTAAAATCTAGTTTATCATAAACAATGGTTTTACCTAGTAAATTACGAATAAGTATGAGTAAAAGTTGCTAAACAAAGTTATTGTTATGTGGCGTTTACATATTAAAAATTTATTATTAACTGAAATATTTAAAAATATATGTTTTAATTTCTATGACCCAGACGGTTATACCTCAGTAATTCAAATAAGCAGCTCTACGTTCCTTCGATTTCATGGTTCTTTTAGGTAATAAATCATTATAAATTAGAATTTTTAATTTTGAGACTTAAGAATCTAGTTAACTATCGATAGGTACCCGTCTATTTCAACTAAAGTCTTTAAAAAAAAAAAACAAGTTTTAATAACCTACTAGGACATTAGTCAAGTTACAATACATACATTTATACAAATTTGAATGAAAACAGCTAACTGTTAAAGCTTTTATGATTTTTTTTCTATATGGAACGCTTTGTGTTAGAAATTAAAATCTACGCTAGCAATTTGAGTCAAAAGTTTATAAACTTTAAACTTTTTCATAAAATTAGCTACCATACCAATATAAGAGGAGATGTTAAGAGAAACGATTCGGATGCGGTATTTAAATATTATGTTAATAATAATAAACCTACATACAAATATGCTTAATATTAATCAATAATAATATCAATCAACATACCTACCTATATAAATATATAAACATACAAAAATATAAATAAATACAATGACATAGAGAGAGAGTTGAAAAAGAAAAATTTAAGTAATTAAGAAAAACACAAAGCTAAATAGGTACAAAATTTCAAATTGAGGTTAAGAAAATTTTTAGCCTTAGGAATTTTGATTAAGTTACCTAAATCTTTTAGATAATATCAAGCTATTAAACACATACTTTATTGACAGATAATATTATTAAAATAATTAGATACTTACATACTACAATATTCCATAGCAACTTCATTTACATAAAAATATTATTTTATATAGGCACATACTTCATATTTTTTCCTATCAAAATCAAGAAAAATAAGATACAAATACAAAAATGTCAGAATCATTAAATTATTAACGATTTCCCGTATAAATGTTGAAGACATTGCATGCAAGCCTAGGGCGATGGGCGTACGCCATTGGCTAGCCAATGGAAAACGACCGCGTCTCACACGAGAGCCTCCCAATATTTCCTTTTTTTACCACACTTAAATAAAATATCCGTTTTATATACATAGGACAAACGTTTCTTAATATAGATTAAATATTTCTTTAGTAAAATATACTTCGTTTTAATGCCTACCTAAATAATTGAGGACAACAGATAGTATCTAGTACCTACCACTCTCGCGAGAAAATAATGCCAGCGAGGATATTCGAGCGTGGGTTCTCGTGAAATTGGAGCCTCGATAGCACTATAGAATCCATATCATCGGATGACATGGAATGTACCTCGGATGCAGTGGGTCAACGGGTGCAGTAAAAATACCTGGATCATAAAACACTTTAACACGGATAGGGACATCAATACCACCAACACAGAGACAGCCAAAACGACCTTTAGGAGAAGCTATTTGATATAAAGTAAGATTCGCGCGATGGCATCAATCCTGGTTAATGAAATAAGGAATTGAGAAACGTATAAACGAATAATTATAGATGGAGCCCTGATGAATCACTTTCTGTTCTACCGTAGTCCATTAAAGATTATCAACATCAATCTAGACGAGTGGTTCCCAACCAGTGATCCGCAGAAGCCTAAATAAGGTCCGCGAACGATTTTAAGTTTAGCGGATGCTGAGGCATAGGTCATCGTGTATTGAGTGAGAAGAGCATCAGCAGTAGGGGCGGTACGTGGAATTGACGGCTCGGTGAAGACGAAGACGACAATTGGATTGTTTCTTCAGTCAAATTTACATTGTTTTAACGTACAAATTTATTAAAACATTTAAAAATAATTACACATTTTTTCATTCACTTTATGCAATGAGTATGCCAGTATACGTAAGAAAGTTATGACGTCATAACGTATGTTTTGTTTATAAAAAGACAAAGCGAGTATACAGGTCACGTGATGGCAAAGTCATAGAGAGTATCATAAATAACCAACTCCTGGTTTATCTGGAGAATCAACGATTGATTTCCCGAGCGGGAATGGAATCCACAACCGTCGCGTTTACAGTCACACGCTTATGCCACTGCGTCACGAGTTCACGGCGGCCTCGTGGGGAATTACAGAAGACCCTGAGCTTCGTGAATCGTTAACACCTTTGAACCTCTACTCACAACTTATCTTTGTTGAATCATGGAATCTTTCTCCTCTTGTGGAATCAAATCCAAGACTAGGGAGGCATTCAGAGAAACGGTTTGGTGGGCCCTGACAATTAGTTGGGCAAACCCCCCCTGCAAGACGTATAAACGCTTCCAGGCCCCTAACTGTTTTGTTTCCTTTGCCCATGCGCTCGCGTCGCACAAGAACATTGGCTCGACAACTATTGAATATATTAGTTTGAGGACCTCAGGCTGGAGATCCTAACTGGTTCTCGTTGTTCTGGACAACTGTTTAAAAAGTTTGCTCAGCTTCACACTTAATTTACTTAAGTTTGAGTTAAAGGTGAGCTTGTCATCGATCACGAGCCTGAGGATCTTTATTTCTTTAGAAAATCAATGCCAATACCACCCATGGTTAGTCGTGAATGATCCAGTTATTACAACAAGCAAGCAAGTAAGAAATGGGTAAACCGAGATTACGAGCGAAGGCAGTAGCTCTTTTCAAGGATGACAGTTCCGAAAGCCTACGCATAAGCTTTTGCATGTTTAGAAACAGTGATTTTATTACATTTTTTTTTGGATTAGTCAGTTTACTGAAGAGCACCAAAAGAACCACAGTAAGACGTAAAATATACGAACGACAACATAAGGCCTTATTACACCCAAAATAAAACCGGGTGTTTGGTAGGCTTACGTTTGTTGGAGAAAAATGACCGCGCGGACGAGCTGGCTAAGCTAGCGTCCAAACAAAAAAAAAATACCAGACTACGACGCATGTCCGATCTCATTCACTAAACGACTTCTTCGTCAGAGGTTGATTAGTTAGTGAAACTGGAGATAGAATTATTGACTGACCACGTGTGTTCTCCCATAGGTTTAAATGCAGAGGATCGTGACCCACATACTGTGTGAATATTCTGCCTACAGCAGATAGAGAGCCGAAATTGAAGCACATGTCGGTAAACAAATAAGAACCGACGACTTAAGTATATTGATAAAGGACAAAGAGGCTCAGGATGCATTTAAAGGCTTCTGCAGAAGTGTAGAAAAATAATAGTGTGTAAAGTAATTTATAGAAATAAATAAATAGAAACAAATAAAAACAGCCAAATATATGTATACAAAATTAAGATTTAATATAATTAAGAAAATTACAATTTAGACATTTTTACAAAAATATGAAAACAATAAAGAAAATTTTATAAAACGGACCAATAGCAAGCATCATTGGCCTAAATAAATTCAAAATGCAAGAAATTCGTTTAGAAACAAAATATAATACAGCATAATAAAATCTCTGATAACATCAGTCTCTGCATGCTATACGAAAGCCCCTTTCAACGTAACCCTCGGTTAACCCGCGCTTGCCGAGAGTTCGGCCCTGCCATGATGTTTGCAAGATCAATATCGTTTTTCTTGATTTTGAGGCAGCAAATCTGGGGGCCTCCAGTAGTATGTGCCATACCATATGTGACATACCGATTTGTATTAGCATTCAACCTTGATGAAATTCTTTAAGCTTGAATGTGCAGGTACTCTACTATACATCCATGACTCGTCAACTTTTGTAGCTGTAAAGGAGTGAATCATGTCATCATTACTATTTTGTAGGCTACTTCTACGCCTGGGAGGATTTTTTTTGTCACTGCTCCCATCATAATTCATATTTGCCCTGCCACATACATGCCAACGGATTTTTCCCTCATCGATCTTTTAATATGTGGCAAAGGGATTTTCTCATAATCGAGGATATTACGTTTGAGTGTTGCACTTTTTGCCAGTTCATCAGCATGTTCATTCCCTATAGTACTCACATATGTCTTTAACCAGAACAGTATATCTTCTCTCCCTTCTGCTCTGAGCTTCGTTTCGTTCTTCTTACGAACCTTATTGCCTTTACTAGGGGATGTCTGGAGTTATGATTGCTCAGAACTTCCAGTGACGACTTAGAGTCACTAAATATGTCACTAATGTGTCGCCCTAACTAAAGCTATAAATCAGATTGGAAAACTGTACTGTTTGGGTGCTAGTAAATTTTTTATTAATGATCTCCTTTCCTTCCTCTCATCTATATAAGGCTACACCTACTCTTCTCTCTATTTTACTACCGTCAGTGAAGATCTGAGAGCCCTTGAGAGCCCATGCAGAGTGATAGTTTCAGGTTTTAAGATCTCCAGTAACTCGAAACCGATGATTATGTATGTTGACGGGTGTAGTAGGTTTACGTGGATATTTTTTAAATCAAGCATTTCCTCATGGTAGATAGCTTCTATAGTACCCTTTTTTTGCTTTGTACAAATTCACGTGTTCTTTTATTTTAATATTAAGCGGCAATAACCTTGAAAGCGCCAGCGCAGATGTTAGAGATACAGTCCTGTCCGCCCTGCAGATCTTTTGGGCAAAACCTCGTTGGAGCGTATTTAACTGATTCCAAATCCATATGCAGATGCATATCAATTGATTGCAACTAGGTACTTGCTGCATACGTCATGATGGGTTCCACGACTGCCACGTAAACAATATTATTATAAAACCGGTGGTATTATAATCTACTTGGCTTTTATTAAATAAATCATTAAGTAAATGATTTTATTAGCAATTTTGAAATCGACGTTGAAAATAATATAATTGATTCTAAACCATTTCAAATGCCAAAATAGTTTCGATAAGTTTCAATAATTCTCCTATGGAATTTTAATTACACTTAATATTAATTTATAGAATTTACAAACAAATCAAATAAGTCACTATATTGCCATATGTTATAGGCACCATTATATTTACCGTATACCATATGTATTTAAAAATAATTAATATACAATCTGTGGATTGTCACAGATTATAGCAATGATCAAAAAGATAAGCTCGATGGTATCTTCACTTTGGGTATATATGCTCTGTGGTATTCTTTCTCTATTTGTAATTAGTATGACATGTCAAATTCTCTACGATAACATTAAGTTGATACATCTTGATATTTTTTAACCATTACATTATTTTTCAAGGTATATAATATTCAAATATTTTTCCACAAGCAAAGTAAAGAATGAATTAATATAAATATAGGCCATATTTATGTTATAATATATTACA
>DWQW01011191.1:0-11604 GCA_018249695.1 Heliconius erato demophoon
AAAAAATCTTTGACGATAATGTCGTAAAAAATCATATTAGAAGTCATTATAGTTGTCAATCAATTGTGCATATTAAATCAATAATCATGTATTTTAAACGGGCGAAGCCGTGGGCGAGCCGCTAGTTTTCTTATAATACAAAAAACTTTGTACTTAACTTATATAATATAATGTTTAATAATTTCTTTCAATATTTGTTGAAAAAAAATATTTTTACGTATAGGTACTTATAGATATTAGTTTTACTATTTCTTAACATATATATCTTAAAAGTTAATTTCGTTTACGTTCTATTTAAGGTTTTTATTTATAAATGTGTTCAAACTCTGGATAACTAATTTAAGAAGTAGGCGTAGTTTTGTGATAACGTTTTTGTATTCATATTTAGGTTTAAATTATTTCAGATTAAAACAAAATGAGGCGAAATTGTTTGAGGCTGCTGAGGTTACGAAATCTTTTAATTGTAACAATATTAATAATTTTAATATATTTAGTTAAGAGTGTATCAGAAATAAAGACATTTAATGATGTCGCTAGGCCTGTAAGAGAATCATTACAGAACATCTTATTTGATGACAAAAAATATTTTGTACCTACTAGTATAAAGGTAAGCCATTATAATTTTTTGATAATAATTACATAGTCATAAATTTACTTTGCCACAACATAGGTTTTTCTTATCTGGTTATATTGTGTTCAATGTAGAGATAAATTTATTTATCAAGTATGTTGTATTAGGCAAATACTATCAGTACAAATTAACATTACTTACATATGATTTTAATCCTAATGCATTAATAAGGTATTTTAAAAAGTTTACTATCTATGGCCAATCTAAATAAAAAAAAAATTGCTTATTCAAATTAGATTTGCTGTTTAAAGACTATAATTAAATTTTACAGAAAATAGATTGGCATAATTATCAACAGATTGAATATGAAAAGCAGAGAGTGGGTGAGTTATTGATGTTATTTTCTGCTTAGTATGAGGATTTGCTATTTTATAGAAAAAAAGGTATTGTGGCTCAGTAGTATACTTCTGTAACACAAGATTCCCTCAACTCCAATTTGAGAAAATTAATCATTTTCATTTCCTTGCCCTTGGTAAGTCAAAGTTCAGTAGGTTTTGGCACTCAACCTGTAATGTAACAAATTTAGGCAGAAAGCAGGCAATGAAGTTTCTTTACTGACAACTTGTACCAGCTTGTTATGGCGCTGTGGAACAAGATTGCGGTGTGAATTGTATGTTTGATTCCCACTTGTTTCTTTCTATTTTCGTTTCCTCACTCTCATTGAGTTCCACCACTCAAAATGAAATGTGATATTTCTATTGACACTGTTGTACTGCCATTGATTCCATAATATTGTTATGGTTTTGGGTCTGAGATTACACATTTCACTTGTCAAGTTATGAGTTACATCTTTTTTTTATTAAGCTGGCAATTTATGTATAAATATATTATATGAAATCACATGTCACATCTTATTTTATTAAACAAAAATTAATTTCCAGGTATAGGTGAACATGGCAAGCCTGCTCACCTGCCAGACAAAGATTCTCAATTAGAGAAAGATTTATACTCTGTAAATGGATTTAATGGAGCCCTAAGTGACTTAATTCCTCTAAACAGATCTCTCCCAGACATCCGCCATGCTAAATGTCAAAAAAGATTATACATTGAGTCATTGCCGACTGTCAGTGTGGTGGTGCCGTTTCATAATGAACATTGGAGTACGCTGTTGCGAACAGCGTACAGTGTATTGAATAGATCACCCACATTTTTGATAAAAGAAGTGTTTTTGGTTGACGATGCAAGTACTAAAAGTGAGTATTATTTATGTGTTCATTTTCTTCATATATTTCCTAAAAAATCTTGACTTTTTTAATGGATGCAAGGCATTTAGTATTAAATTCTATAATGTCAAGTATAGAGCAACTGGTTGATTGTATGAATTGAATGATTGATTTTTATATTTTGTATTTATTGAGTGAAAATTGTTTTTAACTTAAAATAATTAAAAACTATATATTTTTTAAATTGAATAGAAATTAAATTAAAGGTTATCAATTTTTTTTAATAAATTAAATATTAAAAAAAAGCAAAATAAAATTTTGCCACAGTTTTTGTTATGTCTAAAGCCTTTTTTTAAATGTCTGATCTTAGCTTTGGTTTTATTGAAAACTAGTGTTCCTATTGCACCTTCGTCATATTTATTTTTTATTTATAAAAGTATGTAAATTTTCAAGTCACAAAAAAAAATATAAGTAGACATAACTAAGAGAAATAAAATTCCAAAAATTAAAATGACCAAAAAATAATAGGTAAGCCACATGAAATTATTAATATTAGCATAAAGAGTAATTAATAAAATAATAAAAAAAACTGCTGAATTTATATCAATATGAAATAATATCAGGAGCAAATAATCACAAACATTAGTAGTATATCGAAAATATATGAAAAATCACATAATCGTCAACATCCTCTGCCCGTTAGTATTAGTAACCAAGTCACTTTGAATCAGTGATAAGTACAATTTCAATCTAAATGAAAATGCCAAAGGTGAGTATTATATTTTTTTTGATATGGATGAATACCAAATTTTAGAAAATACCTTAACAATAACCTGGTAAATTTAAATTAAATATATTAAAATGATTATTGCTGCTCAACCTTCAGAGATAAATATATCACACGGATGACACATCACGGATGTTTTATAGGTTTTTATAGTACAATATTTTTGTATAACATTGTTTTTATGTGTCTCATAAGGTTGAATCCAGTGTACGCCATGTACGTGTGCAGGAAGCCCATTTTCGGCGAGCTTTTCTTAACACAACGAAATTCTTGGAGAATCCAAAAAAACAACTTGAGCGTCTCTATATGACATTTTATTACAATCGGATTAATAGTTTGGCCGTGATAACGTCACAGACAGACAGAGTAGCTTTCGATTTTATAATATTAGTATGAATTATTTGAAGTTAATTGCTACCCGCCACTTCTTTTAGTTTTTGTCCTTAAGTTTAGTCTATGATGAAAAACGTAATATCCTGCCTTTTCCCTTTCTCATAAGAATTTTGGGAAATATTTAGTGTTTCACAAGGAACCTATGTGATAAATGTCAGCTTTCTAGCATTGTTTGTCAGTTAGTAACAAAACATTATATATATAGATATATCTTTCTTACAGGTTTCTTAAAACAAAAATTAGATGATTACCTAGCAAAGCACCTGCCTAAAGTCAAAGTTGTTCGTCTAAACACTCGCAGTGGTCTCATAGCAGCTCGACTGGCCGGTGCTAAGTTAGCGACTGCTGACGTACTAGTGTTTTTAGATTCTCACACTGAAGCCACTGTAAACTGGCTTCCACCTTTACTTGGTAAGTATATACAACTATATACTTATAATATATAATAATAATAAATAATATATGATAAGTGGGGAACGGAGCGTCTTAACACTAGGTTCCCTCTGCCTACCCTGCTGTGTGCGGGATACAGCGTGAAGTTGATTTATTTATTTTATTTATATGAAAAAAATATTAAAGTTTGCTATTAAAATAACCACTAATACTTAAATTTCAGAACCTATAGCGTTAAACTACAGGACAGTAGTGTGCCCTTTCATAGACGTTGTAGCATATGATACTTTCGAGTACAGAGCGCAAGATGAGGGCGCGAGGGGTGCGTTTGATTGGGAATTCTTCTACAAAAGATTACCTATTTTACCTAAAGACGAGGAAAATATGCCGGAGCCTTTTGAGTAATTTTTTTTTTATTTAGTCTAGTTTTTTTTCTGTGGAAACTGCTATCAAAGCAGTAGAGGAATTGAATTCGGCGATTCGCGGTCAACCAGAAGTTAGCCGTAGATCTAAGAAATCTGGGCATCCCAGATTTGATTTGAGAATTTTTCCTACTTTTAAACATTTTTAAAGTGTTATGTGACACTTAGGAAAGAAAAATACTTATTTAGAAACTTTTTCTAAATAAGTATTTTTCTTAGTATTGATTATTTTCTTTCCGAATGGACAAGTTAAAGTTTAGAAAGCTTTTGTTCTTTTTTTTTGTTAAAAATGTAATTTATAATTATTCAGGAGTCCAATAATGGCTGGCGGTCTCTTTGCAATATCCCGCGTGTATTTCTGGGAGCTAGGAGGGTACGACCCCGGCTTAGACATCTGGGGTGGCGAACAATATGAATTGAGTTTTAAGGTGAATATACAGTTTTTTTTGGTTCACGCTCTATCTTCCATTTAAGCAGGGTAGGCAGAGGACTCCTAGTGTTAAGACATTCCGTTACCCATAGATTGTTTTTTTTTCGAGACATTTCGTGTCGGTGCACTAGGTTTCATTTAGCATAACATATAGCATAAGGCTAAAAAAATATAAATAATAGTTAGTTAACTAATAGTATGTTAATGATTTTTACAAAAATACGTGAATGATTTTTTTTATTTTATTTTATACATATATTGATATAATTTTTCAGATATGGCAATGTGGGGGGCGTATGGTGGACGCGCCGTGTTCCCGCGTGGGGCATATTTACAGGAAATTTGCGCCTTTCCCCAACCCGGGACATGGGGACTTTGTTGGACGAGTGAGTACAGTTGTGTACGTTTTAATTCAACTTTGAAAAAAATGTTTCAGCGTAGCCATTAGTGCGTGAATTAACTAAATAATCTTATATATATATATATATATATATATATATATATATATATATATATATATATATATATATATATATATATATATATATATATATATATATAACTAAAATATTTACTTAGTACCGTGTGCGCTTTCATACCTTCACATTGTTTTCAAATGTTGCCAAAATTTAATTTAAATAACCGAATTAGCAATTTTAGTCATTATCATCTTAAAAATTGTTAAATTAGACGATGTTATTTAGCTTCACGTTGTATTTCGCACACGTCAGGATAGGCAGAGGGAACTTGGGAACCTGATGTTAAGACACTGCGTAGACACTACTCGCTTTCCGCAGAATTATAGAGGCATTGCGTGCTGAATGGCGGAATTCAACTCCGCACTTGGTTTCCTTACCAGAGTCAGGAAATTAAAATATTAAATATTTCATTTCCCCGACTTTGAATCAAACCCACAACCGTCAAGTTTACGGTCGTTTGACTTTTACTTATGAGATTATGAGATAATTATAAAAAAATATGGAAAAGAATTTCACATTGAATCATTTTTAGATTTTTATTTCTTTTTTTATTCTTTCCTAAGGTTATGATAGATTAGCGGCCCACTCGTGGCTCCACCCTCATACTGTCTATAATAATTTTATTATGCTGCATTTGCCAACAGATTGATTTGATATATTTAATCATAAACACTTGTTTTCATAATTTTGAGAAAGTGCAAGCATTATGTGGCTGTATGAGAGGACGTCATCGGCGGGAAGGGCCCTCCACAGAACTCGAACCTAGGCTTGCAGCCGTAAACAGAGCGTTGAATTATTTTAATTTTACATTTTCTACAAAAATATACTATTACTATAAAAGACGAAGATTATCTTCATTAAATTTCTTTGATGATGAAATAACTTTCGCTCGTAAGTTTCAATATACATGCCAAATAAAAATCGATGAAATATCTGCTTAAAAATTTCAATTATTTTTTGTCACAAATGTCTTATTGTAACTTATTCATAAAAATACGGTGTCGCGGACTTTTTTTAGATCTATTAACATTGAATATTTTAATCATGTAACGTACTGACATATATTTAACTATATTTGCAGCGCACGCGCTTACAGAAATTCGATGACGTTTCTTATTATTGTTATTTTGTTATTTAAGGTTAACTAAGACTTACACAGTAATATTGTATTAAATAAAAAAAAGTAAATTGGACCAGTAGATCCAGAGATCTTAATGTTTAAACAAAGTCTTTCGCTTTATTTTATTAGTGTAGATACCACATTAGTATCGATATTATACTTTTAATAGTAATTGAAAAAAATGTTATACTACGCGATAATACATTCAATATAAAAAGGTATATTCTATAGAGGAATTACCTATTATTTTTATTCTGACACAATAAACTTCACAATAATATATAATATATTTTTCAGAGAGCAATCTGTACAACAATGGCGGCTCTGTTCTAGTTAATTTGCACATTTTCTTATAAAAATTAGTTACGGTGGCATAACTCTAACAGTTAGACAGATCTACACTCTAGACAGGTATCCAGAACTTTTTTGTATATATTGATGTCTCTCTATAAAACTGCAGTACATCCCTTTGCTCTATTGTCAATTATTTCCACAGCGTATAAGGATTTTATTGGTACTTTTTTCATACATTAATCGTCTAATGGTAAAATTATTTTCCAAATCGGTCCAGTAGTTTTAATAGTTTTAGTGTAGATATCGATGCACCTTTCCCTCATCCCCGCAGAGTCACGCCGCTTCACTGCGCAGGGCCATACATACCGAATTATTTTATTATTACATGATTTTCTTTAGATTTTTAAATTCGTTATATCTTTTGAATGGAATGTCCGATTTTAATTATTTAAAAAGTATTTTAAAGGTATTGAAATTATTTTTAATAAAATATCACTTAATAGGGATAAGGATTAATGGAGAGGGTATGAATAATATGGCTTAATTATTGTTCATATTTTTATCAACTTTTAAAAAAGTAGTTATATTGGCATAACTATAGTAGTTAGACATACGGTATCGCGGACTTTTTTTTATAGATATTGATACGTTCTATAATAGTGTAGAACATTGTTTTGTTCTATCATCAATAGTTTTCGCAGCGCACGCGATGATAGAATCTAAGATCTATTTGTTCACACTTTGGGTTACATTATTGCATTTTTATTAGGGATCCCTATTTTTTTGAAAATGTAATATAGCCTATGTTGGTCAGAGAACATGCAGTTTTCTAATAGTGAAAGATTTTTTGAAATCGGTCTGGCAGTTTTTGTGTGAAAGCAATACAAACATACATACAAAAATACAAATTTTTCCTCTTTATAGTATTAGTATAGATAATAAAAGGTAACGTAATTTCTAGAACTACCGTCGTGTAGCGGAAGTGTGGATGGACGAGTACGCGCAGTTCCTGTACCGGCGTCGGCCCCACTACCTGCGCATCGACACAGGAGACGTGACGCAGCAGAGGGCTCTGCGGAAACAACTCAATTGTAAACCGTTTAGATGGTTTGTTACGCAAGTGAGCTTATTAATGTTATTTTTTCTATTTGTACTAGGATTTTTTTATATTTTTAAGGAAGATTTCAAACTTACGAAAGGATTTCTTTTTGGAAACACAAAAATTTAAAAAAAAAAACACTAAAACCACTCTTGTTTTGCTGATGTTTGTTATCCGGATGCTAACGAGGAGATTCTCGACAAACTTGACCGACTTCAAAATATGTGTATTCGTTTTATCTTCGGCTTACACAAATTTGACCACGTGTTTGATTATCGACGGCAACTGAATTGGCTTCCGGTGTGTTTTCGCCGTAGCCTGCATATTCTAACTCTTCTTTTAAACATTTTAAAGCTATCTTCCCCTCCTTACTTGAGGGAGCGTTTTCAATTGGCAATTCCAAGTGAAAGACCTGTACGCTCCTGTGTCACTCTAAGAAAGCTTGAGTTCCCAATATTTAATACCTCTTTCTAGGACAAATCTTTTACAGTTCGAGCGGCGCGCTTATGGAACTCACTTCCTAACACTATAATGGCTGGCAATCCGTCTCTTAATACTTTTAAAATCAGATTAAAACAACATTTTCTTAACCTCGATTAGAATTTTTGTTAGTATTTCGCTTTATTATTTTTTTTTATTATTTTAATTTTTCTTTCTCAATATAATATAAACATACAAAAATATAATGTATGTGTAATATTAGGTTTATTATTATTACCGTAATATTTAAATACCGCACCCGAATCGTTTCTCTTAACATCTCCTGTATTCAAGGGTTTTTGGTAGAGATCTCTATTAGAGATAAGTTAGCCGTTGTACACATTCTTTCTGTTTTTATATGTTTTCTGTACTTTCTTTCTTGTGTGGTACATAAATAAATGAAAAAAAATAATTGAACATAGTGGAATTGGAACTGTCTCTTGGAAACTTTGACCAACTAAGCTATACGTTCTCATCAACATCTACGTCGCTACGTCGAAATTTTTATATGCTTACAACTTATTTCTGTTGCTAGCATCTCTGTGTAGACATTTCAAGGTACAGGCACTGGTTAAAATCCCGCTACATTATTTTTTTTTATATATGATTTCTAAAAGTGTAGTATTATTGATTTATAGGCCCTCTGCCTAGTATTAAAATACTCTGTTCCCAACGCATGGCTCAATCTGCCGGTTGATTAGTGGAACTTTGTTAACAGTGCGAGGGAAATAAATATGTTAATACACTCGAGTGGGAATGGAACCCGCAACCGTCGTGTGTGGCTTCTAATGGTCTTTTTATGAATATGAATAGTAATGTCTTTAATTGTTTCCTTTATAATTTTTTAATGACAGATAGCGTTCGACCTAACCGCAAAATACCCACCCGTGGAGCCTAACCCGTTTGGCGAAGGAACGGTAAATATTAAATTATGTCAATAATATTTTAATATAATTTCATATTTCCATTTAATATTTTTACTTGTATACTTATGTACCTTTTTTCTTTTACAATTTATTTTCATCTTGTAGTTTGGAACTCATCAATTTACATTGTTTGGAATAGATCTCCTTCAGAGATTGTAAGAGATGAGTTTTTTAAATGTTTCTTATAATGTTTTATAGGATCTAGCTAAGAAATTAAAATATACATTTAAATAAATATTTGTCTTCCTAAATGGGGATCGAACCCCCAACCGTCGCGTTAGAGTCACATTCTTGTGATTGGCTCCTATCTAAAGATCCAAGTAGAAAGCAATTAACGCTAAAATAAATAAGTGCACAAACAGTAATAATAAATTTGTAGTTAAAAAAGTAGTTGTAATTAAAGTATACATTTTTGATATAGGTTATAAAATGCCCTATTATTATTTAATGTAAAAAAAACAATAATGTATATATTTCAGATCAAACCCGTGTCTCACCCCCACTTCTGCGTGGACGCGCACCACGGCGCGCAGATGGCGCACTTGCAGCTCAAGGCGTGCACCAGCGCGGCCGGCGCCGAACAGGACTTCATCCTGTCTTGGCACAGGGATATTAAGTAAGTGCGGTTTTTATTCGGCTTTCAAGCTGTATCACGCATATAACGCGATGGACAGAGGTAAATTAATGTTAGTACGCTAACCCCCAATTCTTAATTTACGAGACATTGAGTGTTTAGTGACGGAACTAAATGTCGCGCTTTGTCTTGTTACCTGAGCAAGGTAATTGAAATAATTCGTTCCACCGAGTAGAAAACAAATGCAGTAACGTCGCGCTTGTTATCAGATGCTATGGCGCCACGACGGTCTCTGTTTATAATTTAAAAAATTAGGTCGAATATTTTATTCATTTATTTAATAAACGAACAAACTATAAATGAATTACAATTTCGATTATCCGAATGTTGTTTTAGAGCAGGGGTTCCCAACCTTTTCTTGATCAAGGACCACTTTTATATAATTCTTGGTAGCAGGGACCACTATGCATGTAGATATAATAAAAATTAACTGTGATAATGAAACAGAAACACCATCCCCAGATATAAAAATTAAATCGTTCGCGGACCATATTTAGGGTTCTGCGGGCCACTGATGGTCCGCGGACCACTGGTTAGGAACCAGTGTTTTAGAGCAACTTGCTACTAAATTCTCTCCGCATAGTAAACTAACATAATAGTTACTAATATTAATAAAATTAACTGAATAATAAATGTTGTACAGGAGTAAAAACCGGAACATGTGTTGGGACGTGCCCGACGCGGCCCCCGGCAGCCCCGTGCTGCTCTACAGCTGCCACCTCGGCGGCGGGAACCAGCTGTGGAGGTATTATCCGGTTAGTATCAAATATGTTATATGTTTTTTAGGCTTCCGTACTTCGAAAGGAAAAACTGAACCCTTGTAGGATCAATTTGTTGCCTGTCTGTCCGTAAGACTGTATATGTCGAGATCACGTGGAGCTATCAATCTACGTTCCCTTGGAGAAATTAAACTTCTCAGTCAACATTACCAAAAGATACGAGCATTTATGCATCGCCTTTGGTTAGTATTTGCCGCGTAATCGAGACGTATATTTTCTTTAGATGTGAAATTTGATTTCTTACAATGTTTCTGGTTTTAAATATATAATAACCACAAACTTTATTTTTCATTATTATATTTGTTTCTCTTCACTTGAGATTTTATAAAACTGTACATTGTGCATATGCAATTTTATAAAATTTTTAAAAATAATTCCATTGAAATCCAATAATTTAAATCATAATTATTATTAACTAAGAAGTGTTCAGTGTTATCAGCGTAATACTTCCATAAATCCATAAACATTTTGTTTTTACATAAGCTAGCACCATCAATCGTGAGCAATACAACACTTTTTTTTGATTTGTGTACCTTTTATCTCATGGCTCCATGAATAGGGTATCTCGACACTTTAAGGTAGTCACAATAACGTCGAATAAATAGATTTTGTTATTCCTGCGTATTATAGCAAATATAGCAATCTGTTTATGTGTTATTAATAAATGTACTAAGACACTCCGTTGCCTACACAATTCCGAATGTTCGAGACATTATGTGTTACAACTTAGCGCTTTGTCTTCTTACCAGAGCGAGAAAATGAAAATGTCAAATAATTTATAACTGCGAGTGGGAATCAAACCCACAACCACCACGTTTACAGTCACATGCTGCAAATTATATAATAACAATAATAATTTATTGGAAATTAATAGAGTGATACATAGTTAAAGTTCGATAATGACTACTTAAGTTAAAAACTGTGTAATTATACATTCTTCTTTTATCTAAATGTTTGTTTTTCCAGGACACAAAACAACTAAAGCACGGTACAAATGATAATTGCTTAGACTGGGACCCGTCGAATAGAAAAATATTCATAAATCCATGTTCATCGAACTCCCAGTCCCAGCAGTGGGCGGTAGAGAACGTGGACGTGGACATGCTGGGCAAGTGGCCACAAGTCGCTAGGAGAGTCACCGGACCGGTGGAGGAGTATAAGGATTAGTAGTTGTCGAGCCGAGAATAGAAATTGCAAATTCAATAAAAATATCAATTTGAAAAAAAATACCTTGCAGAGAGTCAGCCTTATATGAAAAATATGTTTTAATTTGTATTATATTTAAAGAAAAAAATATTAAACAATATGTCACTATATTGTCAAAAAATTAAAAAATTAAATTAGCTTCACGCTGTATCCCGCACACAGCAGGGTAGGCAGAGGAAACCTAGTGTTAAGACACTCCGTTCCCTACTTTCTGCCGAATTCTGGAGGCATTGTGTGTTGGGTGGCAGAACTTAACGCCGCGCTTAACCTCGACACCAGAGCGAAGAAATGGAAATATAAATTTAAGTAAATATTTCATCTCCTCGAGTGGGGATCGAACCCACAACCAGTCGGTTTTGCAGTCACAC
>DWQW01011192.1:0-11604 GCA_018249695.1 Heliconius erato demophoon
AGCGACTCTAAGAATCTCCAAACTTGCGCTTGAGAGAGATTCTGAATAGTGCTATGAATATAACGGCGTTTAGCATCCCTACACATTCTGTTGCAAATGTTTCGCAGTTTTTTGTATGCAGCTAGATATTCTGGAGAAGGAAATTAATAAATGAATAAACTTAAATTGTTAAAATAAACTACTAATATTTTAACAATTTAAATGTATAAAGAAGATAAGGAATTTGAAAAAAGGATAATTTGTTATGTATGTTAGTTTATTTCAACTAATTTTGGTTTCTATATTTAACTTTTTTCTTTTTAGCTTTTAAATTTATTGATTCAATGTTGATAAGAATCTCCCTATATATTTTAATAATGATCGACCGCGATCTTGCGAAAAATGATCTTGACTACATGAGAAAGAAGGACAGATGAAAACAAAGTGGTAAAAGGATTGCATATACGCAACTTTCCTTTTCTAATTTCTCTTAATAATCAGCTCCAGGCTGTATCGCGGGATACATATTGCAGAGTAGGCAGAGGGAACCTAAGACACAAGAGGGTATTAAGACACTTTATTTTTCAATACTCGAATTGCTTTGGTGCCAGAGCGAAGATTTGAAAATACTAATAAAAATTCATTAATATCCCAAAAAAAACCCTAAAAGTGGGGATCGAACTCACAACTGTCACGTTACAATCACAACCCATACTCCAAAACGTCTTCTTTTGACGTAAAAATCTAAAAAAAATATGTAGAAATCAACAAAATGTCAAATAAATAAGTAGATTAAAGTAGTAAAAAGTATTTATTAATTCCCTGTCTCAATCAGTAACGAGTCTGTAGGCCGTAATTGGGTTACGTGTAGATCGTGCGCGGCGTAACAACAACGGCAGCGGTGGTGAAGCTTGGAAAGTTTCTTACACCATTTTTTTTTACTTTAAAGCTTTCGTTATATAATTCTAAGAAAATATATTTGGTTAAATGAGCTCGGTTCACCTTCGAAAACACAGTATCAAAGATATTGAAGCAAGGTCACTTAAAAAGCATAAGGAGGGCATGTATGAAGAGGTTGATGACAATGGACGAGGCGAAAGAGGTATGTAGAGACCGTAGCGTTTGGCGCTCTGTTCTCTCTGACTACCTTCTAGTTTAGTTTAGTTTTAGTTTTATATTTTTTTAAATTTTTGTTCCTTTTTTGTTATTTTAAGATTGTCTATATTTTTTAATGGAAATACATCAGCTGAGTGAAAATAAGAACATAATATTTTTGTGAATTTATTTCTGTATTTCCAATATTATAAATAAATATAACTTACAAACAAATATAGGCATTCAAATTAGATAGATAGAGATAGACAGATAAAACTCTTTATTGCATACATATTTACGTAGGAAATAAAATATTTTACAAGAGAAATAAGAATACCAAAATAAAAAATATACAATAAACATATTTTGCGCATTGAGATAGTACGCAAAGGCTATCACATAACTAACATAAACTTTCAATCGATAGCGCATAAATAATAAAGAGTAAAATGAGTACAAATAAATATCATAATATTAACAAATTATTATTGAAAATCTATTAAGCCAAAGCGCGGCGTTTAGTTCCGCTACTCAGCACGCAATGCCTCCAGAATTCGGCGGAAAGTGGGGAACGGAGTGTCTTAACACTCGGTTCCGCATACCCTACTGTGTGCGGGATACAGCATGAAGCTGTTTAAATTTAATATTTTCTTCGCTGCGTTTAGTTTCGTTCCTCAACATGATTGATGCTTTCCCCTTTGTTTTGTTGTTTACGAAAAAGAAAGCTGTCTTGTAAAACTTCAGCGAAATTGGTAAAATATTCAGGTTTATATTTGGATAAGAAAATATCCCTTAAAGTCGTTCCAATCAGTAACGAACAGTTCGTAATTAGGTTACGGACCCCGCGCGTGAGCGGCTTATTAAACCCGCCTTCGCTGCATTGCCTGCGGGAGCTTAACACCGATATGTAATTTTTTAGTGAAAATTGAAAATTTTAGTTAGTATGGTTTCCCATATTATTAATTTATGTTTAAATTATAATTACCGTCGTCATCGTCGCAATGGCAGAGTATATGACTGTAAACGGGATGGTTGCGGGTTCAATTCTCAATCAAGGAAGTGGATTATTTAATATTTTTATTTTTTTGTATTGGCACCAATATATTGCGTTGAGTTCCACCACTCGCGGCGAAAGTAGGAACCGGAGCGTCTTAATATTAGACTCCATCGGCTAAATAGCTCTTTTTTTATATATTTAAATTAAAACATATTTATACTTTTATTCACATGTAATAAGTTAAACTATAACTCGAAATATATACATTTTTTTAATATTTTTTTAAATATACGTATTTATAAATGATAACGTTTACTTACATACATCTTTAATGTAAAAGATAGAATTACTTGACTTATAATTCATTTTCAAAGTTTTACAACAGTAAAAATTCATACTAAGCATTTTCTATATTTAAAATTTCAATGTGATATTCTGGAAATATGATCTTTTTTAAATTTACACCCCCTAAGTTTGAAGAGCTCTCGAAAGGCTCCTTGACTCGAGATCGGAGAAGGGTTGTTTCTCACCACTAACGTAAGCGTCACATCCTTATATTTCAAGGGATGGCCATACAATAACTACGATTAATGGTATTTATTAAACAATTTAAATTATTTTATTTTATATAATTATTTTTATTAATTTTGGATTTAAATGGATGAGAACATATTATTTAGGCCAGTCGTGGCGCAGGGCGATACGTGTGATTGTAAGCGCTACGGATTGTGGATTCGATTTCCACTCGAGGAAATTAATTATTTTATATTTTTATTTTGTCGCTCTGGTGCGGAGGCAAAGCGCGGCGTTAAGTTCAGCCACTTAACACGCAATGAAGAATTTGGCGCAAAGTGGGAAGCAAAAACATATAATGTTTTTGTCACATCTTCATGAAACCAAAACCATTATGATCCAAATATATAAATCATATAAACCACATGACACTCCGTTCCCACTTTATTGTTCTAAAAACAATAAATAAAGCAAAAACAGGACGAGCTTGCAACAAAACCTTTTAGATGAATTTTCCTGTAGCTCAAAAATTTTTCATCCAATCCTAAATACTTTTCTAAAATAAAATAAAAATGCAACCAACAAACAAAACAAGATAGTCTACAAAGGCGTGAGTTTCCTATATAAACGTCAATAACATACGACATACCAATCTCACGAAGCGTACACAGAGTTTCAGTCGGCAACAATATTTCAGTGAAGGAAGTGAAATGTTCCAGTGCGTCTCTGTAAAGCGTTTAGACAAGGGTCCTCTAGAGGCGCACCTCAACGCCGTGTTGAGTGTTTGCCTCCAACGCTTATAGTCGTTACTCGGTGGAAGTACTTAAATATTAGTGGAACTATTTTTGAGTTTTTGTATAGTGTTGTATTCTTTTTTATTGATATCATGTTTTTGCATTTGAATAATGTTTGTTTGATGGTTTTGGATTTTAATTCGGCTCTTTGATAGAATAAAATAATCAATGTTCTGATATTGAACTATTTTTAAGTGGATATTATGAGTGATTAAAAAATCATTTTCACGCTGTATCCCGCACACAGCAGGATAAGCAGAGGGAACCTATTGTTAAGACACTTCGTTCTCCATTTTTTCCCCCCCTTCAAAATTTGGCATCAATTTTGAAGGTATTGCGTATTGAGTGGCGGAAGTCAACGCCGCGCTTTGCCTCGACATCAGAGCGAAGAAATGCAAATATAAATTTTAAGTAAATATTTTCTCGAGTAGGGATCGAACCCACGAGTCGATTTTACAGTCACACTTTGTGTCGCTTGATTGGCCTCAATTTATTTTGATATTGATATGTAGAAAGAATTTCTCTTTTGTAGTTAGAAGCTTGAATAATTCTCATAAAAAAATCTCATGACTTTTAAATAAGTTTCAATTAACTATATGGATAAAATAATTTCGATAGAAGTATGTACTCCATTCGATTTCTTTATAGAATTTCGACAACTGTATATACAGTGTAGTCGTAACTTGTATATTATATATATTTCAGATTCGAATAGTTAGTATCTAAAGTATTAAAAATAGATAAAACATATTAATAGACCTAAGATTGGGGGACCTCTATTATGATAAATTTACGGAAAGGCTATCATAAAATTATACCTATGGGTAGTTCTACAAATTAAGGAATTTTGTGCGGCTCGGCCGAAATATATATGACAAATAGTTTTAAACTCATTTATTTCTATTGAATTCTATTATTTACAACTGTTTTTAGTTGGTCACTAAAAATAATAATTATTCAAAATTATTTTCTGAACGAAATTACTGTTCAAAGTGCAAAATTCTCAGCATCCTGACGTGTCCCTCGAACGAAATCTAGTTCTAAATGTGTCGTGATTTACTTTCCTCTACATGAAGGTCATAATTGAAACCCAAATTGATATATTTACAATTTTATCTCACTAGGGAGAATAAAATAGTAATCAAATTTCTCAAAACTTTTTACAAAATCGTCTTTACATTTTGTCCCCACCATTTCATATCAGGATCCTGTTCAATGTTAAATCAGTGAATATCCGATATTCTATTTGCCGTACGCTATTGCCGTTCAGCCTAGTGAATCCTACCACGACAGAGACAAAGAATATCTTTTATCTGTATGCACCTAGCGCGTTCTTTAGCCAGGACGCGTCAGTTGGCAAGAGAAGTAGCGTCAAAATCAGTCAAGCTCACAGTATCCTGGTAAGCATTTTTTTTATGAAATAAAGAAATATATGTGTAATTATAGCGTTTTAGTGCGTAATTTGATAACACGGAGGCTTAGTAAGGCGTAATTTTTCTTTGAATGTTAGAATTCACGTGTTTTTTTAAATATTAGGCAAAAATTCTCAGGAACCTGGTCTCAGAATCCTGTCTAACTGAGAACCAAAAGAGCACCAGATGGCGTAGGCGCCGTATGCAAAAGAACTGCAAATGATGTCATAACATGTGGAGGTGATATGACTTACCTGACTGAGTTTTGTGGTGTCGTTCAAAGTCGCTGTCATGGCGTGACAATTTTTATTGTTTCTAAAATTTAAATTGAGAAAATTAAAATATTCATTACGACTGATCAACAGACTTTAATTGCTTTTAATGGTACTCTCAAGTACAAGGTAGTGCCTTTATGCCACTAAAGCTACAAATGAAATTCATCAGCTGTTTTGCAACGAGGGTATTATGTGTTCACATTACCGTATGGGTCCGCTAGAATATCCTGCAAAATCAAGGCAATTTTTTGATGACGTCTATGAAGTATATTATTAACATAATTACAAAAAACTCAACCGATCAGCGTGATGATATAAGTGTTGCAAGTGATCTTTCGTTAAACTTTAAAATCCAGAGGTTGTAGCTACTATGCCTTTTGCAAATTGACCATACTATCCTTTTCTCAGATATATCACAAGAGACATTAATTGAAGAAAAAGATTATAGAAATGTAAAAAAAGAAATTCAACTTTTCTTTTTTTACATTTCTATAATGCTGTTAATCAAAAATAACAAAAAAACAAAGAAAGATAATAACTATGAGTTTAATGATTGCGAGTGCCTTGTTTGTGGAATCTACGATGAAGATACGACAGGAAATGACTGGGTCCAGTATTTGGTATATCATAATTGGGCACAAGATGGATGTATTAAAGGCAAATCTTTATTATTTAAATGCTCTGGATGTTTAGCGGACTGTGATTACAAAAAATGACTTTCAAAGAATTATTGTAACGATACTGTCTAATTTATTATTTACTGTTACAAGATTTAAGCATAATTTTGAGACTGAAATGTCGAGTCGTAGATTTCGTACATTAATATTGTTAATTTATCTTTAAAAGAGATTTTACATACTGTGATTTAGAATAACGTTAATAAATATAATGATCAATGATCATTTGATGACTAAGTTCATGTTCAAGACTGTTTAGGTGTAAGTATCCAAGCCAAGTTTAAAGTTAAATTTTATTAGTTACTTACAAATTCATTTGAAGAAGCAAATATAATAAATAAATGTTGATTTTAATATTTTTTTGTGGTTTCTCTCGGTTTCCTGATGACATACTCAGTTTCCTGTGCTTTGATTTTCTTTAAACGGCCATAAATCTAAAACTATCAAATATTTTGACTGTTTCGCTTAGTATATGTTAAAAGACGTTGCACTCTTACTATTAGAATAAATTCCGCGACTAAAACGTATAAAAAATGTCAGGCCGAAAACAGATCCATTTTCGTCCTTACTTTGTAGAACTACCCATATATCTTTAAATTCACGCTTATTTAGAATAAGGAATAAAAAAATAACATAGAATCAGACTAGATCACCTAGATCACTAGGACTATCATTAAACTAACAATAAACCATTTCTCAGAAACTATAAACAACCATAAAATATTACCAAAAATAACTCCACCATTGACTAAAACGTCCAAAATCCACGATCACCGCCGTGCCTTAGTTAAAATAATAAGAAGACACTATAGTATTATCATAACAAAATCGCAAGTGTTGGATCCGATTCCATTTCTCCAGAACCACGTTTACATCAGGTATTCAAAACACAAGCCCGCAGTAATCAGGCTCGGGTTCTCATCGTCTTGCATCGAATGTGATTTGAGTGGCAATCGATTATTTAGAAATCTCGAATGCACTCAACATTTTATTGCACAGACACGATCTATTTAGTTGTCGTTTAATTTGTTAACTTGTCTTTATCCTGGCGATTTTTGTAAAGGTGGATTTTTATAAGTTCTGGATTTAAATACTTTTTGGACCCGCCGTAGCGCAGAGGCATAAGCGTGCGACGGTTGTGGCTACGATTCCTACTTGGGGGAATGAAATATTTCATATCATCATTACTTCACTCTGGTAATCAGGCAAATATCTCAAGAATTCAGCGGAAACGGAGTGTCTTAACACTAGGTTGTCCCTGCCTACCCTGATGTGTTCTGATTACAGTGGGAAGCTAAAAAATATATAGTACACCAGTTCAGTATTTAAAAAGATTATTGACAGCTTACAGGGCGAAAGAGATATGTTGGGACCGTAGCGTTCAGTGATCCGTTTTCATCGGCTTCCCCGTTGCTAATCATATTATATATGTACCGGTAAGTATAAAATATATTTGTTACTCATACTCAACCCGCAATGCCTCCAGAATTCGGCAGAAAGTGGGGAACGGAGTGTCTTAACACTAGGTTTCCTCTGCCTACCCTGCTGTGTGCGGGATACAGCGTGAAGCTGATTTGTTACTTATATAAAAAATAGCTTTACTTTTTCCCGGATAACCTGACTTTGTACTTTTAGAAATTTCAATTTATCTCAGATTTGACATTGTTCCCGACTGATAAGGAAGGGTTATATTATGAGATTGTTTGGCGCCACGCCGAGTCAAAATGTATTTTTTAATGTAATCTAAACCATTATATTTTAATATAAATATTTAAAATATTTATTATTGTATGCTTTTCAGTATTCTTGTCGGTTCACTTTACTATTAGAACGTTTTTTATGAAACATTAACTTTCCATTCTACTAAAGTTATTCCACACATTCGTAAAGAAAAAGTAAAAACAATTAATAAAACATAAATTATCAAAAACGAAGTTTATTTCCGAACAAATTAATATTTAATAAAATAAAATTGTCAGTAATGTAGTGTAATTGCTTGCATAAACGCAAATGCCATCATTATATTAAAAAAACTTAGTGTTCGTTATTCGCTTTAAATGGGCCCATTTGGAAATTAACTGCACGATTGCTCCCGAATAATGAGCTTGTGCAGAGAGATATATGAAACGAGAAAGGGAAGCGTTAAAACAAATTATGGTGAATTTATAAAGGGTAAAAGCTTTTGTAGATCGTACTTTAGTCTTATTTTGTTCTTAACGCCATCTAGTGAAAAATAGTGCAACTACCTAAGGCAAGCAAAAGGTAGTATATAAACAAACCAATAGATGGCGCTTAAACTTAAATAAACTTCTATTTATTTTATTTCTATTATTCATCAAATAATGTATATAAAAGTACTATATATATAGTTTAGTATATTTTATCTTTAACTATTTTTTTGCAATTTTGTTGACAAAACAAATGTAATGTTTTATTTGCTATTCGCTATTTCCCGAGAGATGGCGCCAGTGTATTTTATACATATTTTTTACATTATAATCACAGAATTTTACAGAAACGTATCTGTTATATATATCTCATATTGCACATATTTTCAAATATTATATTATTAATAAAAAAAAAATATTTTTAAAGTAAGCCTTAAATTAGAACTTACCTTAATTTGTTCGGTTGCTTTTTTCGCGACAGCAGGATCGAGTATTCTAATATCCAAGTCCGACGTATATCTTTTTGCCGTGTCACTAAAAACTGCAGCGTTCACATAATAGGGGTTCACTTTTTCACTCGTATCACCAGGTGAATTTGGTGATAAAATTCCACTATCCGTATCACTTACACTCACAGGTTTTGGTGTTACTGTAGATTTTTCGCCTGTTGTTGATTTTGGAGGCACTTTAAATTTTTCAGAAGCTTTGCACGAAAGTCGGGACTGTCTAGGCGATTCATCGGGCTTAAATCCGGTGCTTGGATCGAAGATAACATAATTGTCCTTATCACATCTCACTCTATTATTCACTGTTACAGTGTACTTTTTGTTAGGACTTAAATTCAAAAAGGGATCTTCATTATCTATCGGACTCTCAGGTATTATGGATTGTATTTTTGGAGTAATTTTCTTTATTGATCTGCCATCAATAGTACGTCGTACGACCGTATCGTTTGTAAACTTTAAACGAACATATTCATTTGATATTGTTCTTCGCACAGGTGATGATAACAATTGCGGTGTTTTAGGTTCTTGGGAAATATTTTTATTTTGAAATAAACCGGCCTTTGGTTTCTCCATAGATTTTGCAGGAGAAAATGGTAATTTTAATTTAGAATTCTTTCTCTTCTGACTATTACTACTTAAATCTACATCGCAATCCCGAACATTACTCTTATATATAGGTAGGACACTAGATTTGTCGCTTAACACTTTAGTGTTTGTACTTTTAGTATTTCTCACAATATCTAGAGATTTATTATTTTTTTTAATTGGAATGGGAGTTTTCAACCGCTTTTCTTTACTTTTTTGTGTTGACTGATTGGAATGTTGCTGTTTATCTAATGGGGTATCTGGAGTTCTGATGAAAGTATTACTTCTGCCAGGTTTAAGTAAATTAGTTCGAGCTAACAATTCTTCATCGATAGGATTTTCTAAAAAACTATCTATAATGATATCTACATCACCGGATTCAGAATTACTTTGAGACGATCTGTTTTCATTCAGTATGCACGATATTCTTTCTTCTACTTCAATGAGCGAGTCAGATTTATCGCTTTCACTAAGAGTTCTTGACGTGCCACTGCCATAGTCAGACGTGGTTTGAGTTTCGAAACCGCCGTCGTCACTTGCGACGTTTCTTTTTGAAGAATTTTCGGGACACGACGATCGTCTCCTTTTAACTGTGCCTGTTGCCGTCGACGGGGAATCCCAGTCTAAGTGTTGCAGAACACACTGGCCACTCTTTTTAGATCGTCTCGGGCTAGTCATTATTGGCCTCTTACATTGTTATATCACTGATACTACTATTAATTAATATTAATTATATATTATTCTGATTTGATGTTGGAATAGCGTACAATGTTAGCATATCGTTTGAAAGAGATAATGGGTTAGTTACATATTGGTCATTAGTTGTTTCGAACACGAACTCGCCTCCGGTCGAGCTGGATTGTTATCTAATTACGAACTTAATGTAAATGCCACATGGGGCACTATGTCGATAGGTGTTGTACGTATGTGAAATTAAGTGAAGCGGTAGTTAAGTCAGAAATTATCATTATCGAGGCCGTCGTAGTGCAGTGGTACAAGCGTGTGTGTGTGACTTAATGCGATGATTGTGTGTTCGATTACTACTGAAATGAATTACTATTTATTAATATTTAAATTCCTTCGCTCTGGTAACAAGGTAAAACCGTGGCGTTGAATCCCGCCACTCAACTATATACATGCTTCGAAAATTATGCGGAAAAAGGAGAATAGAATATTTTAACACTAGTTTACTCCGCCTATATGCGGGAATAATGCGTGAGTTTGTAAAAATCATTACCTCAAATATTTATTAAGTAGAATTAGATTGTTAAAATACCGAAACATATAACTAAGTAAGTACAACCACAAAGACATACTAAGTAACCACAAAGTGACGAAGAAAGGTAAAAACGGTATTTCTTTTTCATTTACGTTTTACTATTTCTAGACAGTTTCGAGACCGAATGAAGGTTTGCATCACAAACTTATCTACCGTACGATGCAATATACTTCCTGAATTTAAACTACTGCCTTGTCGCTTTGGCCACTTTATAAGCTGTATTTAGGTATAGACTAGAAAAATATAAAATTATAAAATATATATATAAAATATTCTATATATAAATTTAATAAAATTGCATAAAGACAAAACATTTAAAAAATCAGCTTCACGCTGTATCCCGCACACAGCAGGGTAGGCAGAGGGAACCTAGTGTTAAGACACTTCATTCCCCACAGGTTTTTTATTTTAATTTTTTATTTAAAGTTGGACGTGCTCTTGATGAAAATACTACGCTTACTTTTATATTTCTAAAACATCTATTTGTGCGATAGTCTAGTACAAAAGTGTCAATATTTTATTAAAAAACTCTAAGCTCAAAATGACATTAAGTGAAACCATAACTAAATACATTTATTCTCTAGCCTCCACGCCACGACAGGAGCAAAACTAATAAACTATAAGGCATTTCAAGCGAAGTTGGTAAGAAATTTTGACAAATTACTCCCGAGCGTCCCGCTAGGTAACCTAATTACCCGAAAAGTAGGGGCAGTACAACTTAACCAACTGTGGTCGTGACATTATTTACTCAAAGGATACTAGTGTAGCACAATTTTATTAATTTTTCTGCAATATATAGTGTATAACATCAAAAAATCTAAAGATCAAAATACTATTAAGAAAAATATATTTTTTATATATTGCGATAAAATTACAGAAATTTTAAAATATATTTCATCAAATAAATATTTCAAAAGTGTCTTTGTTGATTATACTCAAAATTATCCCGAACAAAATTATAATGTTTCTTCCTTTTCAGACGAAAATTTACATATGATTAGGTTTACAGAGACAGAAATTTTAAAGATATTTAAATCACTAAATATACGAAAAAGTTCTGGTAGTGATAATATACCTCCAATATTTTTCAAAAACTGTGCTAATGAGATTGCTTTTCCTGTAATGCTTTTATATAATAAATCTCTGAGTGAAGGCATTTTCCCATCTAAATGGAAAGAAGCACATATTGTCCCTATACATAAAAAAGGATCTAAAACTGAAATTACAAACTATCGCCCTATATCCATTTTGAATATATTGGGTAAAGTGCTAGAAAAACTAATATATACTAAATTATATTCTGTTCTCAGCAGAGCCATACCTG
>DWQW01011193.1:0-11604 GCA_018249695.1 Heliconius erato demophoon
GTTGTCACAGGCAGGGTGTGAGGAATCCTTCAAATAGCTTAAATGTAAGTATTCAGATTCAGAAATAATTAAATACATTTTAATAATGTGGACTGATCTAATATAGTTATATTTTTTTAATATTAATGTTATTTTCTAGTTAACATAATTATTGTCTATCTAAACTGTGAAATTGTGAAGGAAAATAGGAAATATTTAGGTATTAAGATAAAAAATTCTGAAATATTTGATTCAGATAAAATATAGGTAGATATAGATTAACGTAATCTATTGTAGCGCGTTTGCGAGGGCTTAGGTCGTGGTGGTTATACATATTTTAGCTCAGAGTATTGTACATAAGAGACAAACTATTTAACTGGTTTTGAAGATTCTTTCACCGATGTAAAGCTACGTTATTTCGTCATATAGTATAGTCGTAGCGGAGAAGCGTATGGTTGTAAACGCCACAGGTTTTGGGTTCGATTCCTACTTGAGGAAATTAAATATTTAATATTTTCATTTACTCACTCTGGTAACGATGCAAAGCGTGGCGTTCAGTTCCGTCACTGAACACGCAAAGAAAAATTAATGGAAACGGAGTACCTCAACTCTAGGTTCCCAGGTTCCCTTCGCCTACCCTGCTATGTGCTACTTTATTAGTAAGCAGTATAGACTATAAGAATATATTAACAGAAGTCAAAGTTACCTATTAACTATTTCTCTATTATAATTATGTTTGAGGTAAATAAAAAAATATAGATTAAATAAACATTGATGTAGGTTATCTTTGAACAAATAAATCATATAATTGATGTTATCAGATCTCAATACCTCATTTGATAACTCAGTAAACAAAAGTTTCTGCGTAAACATACGTACATTTATTACGTTTCTATAGAGTACAAATTGCAATATAGATAAAAATTCGTTTGGTTTCATTACTTTTTATACTGTAGGTTATAAAATATTTTGTTATAATTTTAAATTATTTTCAATGTCATGTAAATTCTAAATTAGTCAATGATTGTTTAAGTCTTTCGTTACTGAGTGACTGACAAATAAAGAACAGACGAAACTGGACTTAGAAAGTTGAAATTTGGCAAGTTATCTACATGGAATCTGGTGTTAAGACACTCCGTTACCCCTTTTCCGCCGCATTCTGGAGGCTGCGTGATGAGTGGCGTAACTCAACGCCGCCCTTTGCCTCGACACCAGAGCAAAGAAATGGAAATATACATTTAAATAAATATTTAATTTCTTCTAGTGGGGATCGAACCCACAACCAGCCGGTTTACATTCACACTTTATGCCCCTGCGCCCCTGCCTTTTTTACCTATATGGATAGTTAGGAAACCACTTAGAAAGTTTTTCTTGAAAATCCTACGAGAACAGATAAAAACAAGATTTTCCATTTTACGTCTTAAAGTCTATGCAAATAAAGTTGCGGGCGAGGACTAGTATATGGATAAGTAAATTTGATTTAAAAATTAGCAAACGAGATAAATTCATAAACCTTGATTATTAAACCGTATGGTCTTTATCCGTAAGTTTACATAGCTTAAGAATTGTTATCAGTTTTGAGACAAAATTGCGGCTAAAGATTACATTTCCTTACTAGCTTTAACATGTGGCTTCGCCGGCGTGAAATAAATAAGAATGATGTATGAGACATTCATCAGGTACAATAACAGCGTTACATTAAAACGATTAAAGTCTATAGATTTCTTTGATGAATGGACTAAGCATAAAAATATGTTTTTTAATTTAAAGATAGAAACTCTTTGGCTAGAGTATAGATAAAGAAATATGTAGCTTAGCGTCAGGTAACGTTAAGGTAAAATTTCGATCAATTTTGAGATATTTCGTTGTCATGTACAGACAGACAGAAAAAAAACCTAAACTCAATAAGGATTAAGGATTCTTGTAAGAACCTTATCAAAAAAATTTTATACACTTTTTTATTTAAATGATCGACAAGACGAATATGTTACTTGGGCACTTTAAGACGCTTAACAAAATTGACCGAGCACATCCTCTCGAGGGAGGTCCAGTTTCGATATATTTTTATTTTTGTTTTTATATATTATATAAAATATACATTCTTAAATAATTTTGAGCCAAATACAAAATCTTAAAACTAGTCCTAAAGATTGAAAGAAATTAATATATAATGTAAGTTAATATAGCGTTTATCGTTACCATAAATACCTAAAGATCAAATTAAGGTTTTTTTTTTCAGTTTCTTGCTGCACCGCATATAGCAGTTTAAACCAATTTTTCAGATATAGCGAGTTGATCGGCGGAGCTCAACACCCGACTTCACCAGAGTTAGGAACGAAAATAATTCATTCCCCCCCAAGTAGGAATGAAACCAACAATCTTTGCGCTGACTGTCAGTCTAAAAATATATATTAGCAACGTATGAATTGATTACAAATTGAGTTGAGTTTATTTTCTTTCGAAATTACTTATCCCATATACACCATAAAAAATTATAATACTGCTACAAAAAAAAAACATTGTATATATCTAACTTAATCAAATATTAGTAATCTTTCTAGAGTTGACTATATAAAAAACTTTTATCCAATTAAGGCAGGTTTTTATTTTTATTTTTTGCTAGTCACATTTGTAGCGTATGGAAATCACAAGTGTATTATAACTAGAGGCCCACCCGTGGCTTCACCGGCTTGATCTACATGATTATTTATTTAATAATTTTTTTGACCAAAATGGGTTGACCGATGTTTTTAACTTCACGTTGTGTTTGATGGATAAGGATCCCTTGAGGAATTCTCATTATGTAATCTACTTAGTATTGTAATGCTATTTATTACATAGTATTAAGTCAAACTCCGTTCCCCATGAACTTTCCAATTTTCGAAACATTGTATGTTGAGTGGCAGAACTCAACGCTGTACTTTGTCCTTTAACCAGAGAGAGAAGATGGAAATAATTCATTCCCCCGAGTGGGAAACGAATCACGACCGTTTACTCAGATTTTTTTGATGATTGATGATACTTTTTTTTCATAAATCGTAATCGATATATGAAAAAAAGTAAGCCCATCACTAATCCGTAAGGTCAGTCTAAACGTCGTATGTCCTATTTGCCTACATCTGTAGTGCCCGTGATCTTCACCAAATGTTCTGTATTCTCTCTTACAAATTTCCTCGATTTTCTTCTATAAAGTGTTTTTACCTAAACTTGACTTACTTTTTACCTTACCTGCGTTTACCTTTACTTTTTGTAGACAAAAAAGTGTTTTTTTTTTACTTTAAAAGAAGTGCAGTAGTTTTATTCATTTATAACTTAATATTTTACAACTCTACAGTGTACTTTAACTATAAAATTGTTGTTTTTATATAATAAAGTGTTTTTTTATTTTTCAAAAATGCATTTCTGAAGATATTGATGATATTTAATTTTATTCTGGAAGTGTCTGTTTTTTTTTTTAAATTGAAGTTAATTAATGAATAAACAACAGATTAGTCATAAAAAAAATTTAAGACGGCGTTTATTTAAATCAATTTTTTCAAAAAACTTTCTTATCTTATCTAAATTCTAAAAGTGAAATTAAATCAAAAATGAAGAACTCATATTCAACATCCCAAATGAACAATGAATCACGATTCAACGCATTCGCGCAAACTTTTAAATATCGTTCTCCGTTATGGATTGAATCCGATTCAGACATAAGCAAAAGTGGGAGTGAGAGAGACAGTGGGAGTGGGATTGAACGCCTCAACAGCGATGACAGTATGGAGTGCAGTTCCAACAGTTCTGATAGTATCAACAATTTTTTGGACAAAAAGGTTGATTTTGTTTTGTTTTTTTCTGAATTATTTTTGATACGAGACCTTCGCTTCATGGCGTAAATTGTGAGCAAAGCGTGACGATTGTGGGTTCGATACCAACAGAACAGAGAAGAATAAATTATTTTAAATTCCTCGCTTTGGTAACAATACGAATCGTGGTATTGAGTTCCATCACTTAAAACGATAATTGTACAATTGGTGTGTTTGGTGGTGAGGAACAGAGTATCTCGACACTACGCAGCTGCCTGCCTACCCTGCTTTATGTGACGCCGGTTACAGCGTGAAGATTAAAAAATATGGAAGTTAGATTTTTTTGATATGTTTAAACATTGCAACGGATCGGTGTCTGTCTGTACATTGATAATATATAAGAAAAAATGTTATTGGGGATCTTTATTATTGTAGTAGAACCCAAAACAATTTTATCTAAATTACGTCTGTTGGTCTGTTTGTCTCTGTGTTTGTTTACAGTAATCTCAGAAACGGCTTAGCAGATTTAAAGGCAGTTTTTATTGGATTCTGGCAAGCTTTCCTTAACATATAGGCTATATTATACTAATATATAATAGGTACTTAGTACAACAAATTTGCTAATTGCTATAACAGTTATTTTATTCAACTGTTTTACTGAATTAGTCGTCTCTTTAGCTTTCAATTTGTAACATGATAAAAAACACCGATAGTTCAAGACTTAGGATCGGGACAGGAGTTTACGCGGAATAGACATTCGTATATTTTAAGCCGGCGAAGCCGCACGGGGTCCGCTAGTTAAATAATAAAATTATTTTTTCAATTAAAAATGTTATTTTTTACGTTATACATTCAGTTGTCAGATATCAACTTTCCAAGTTCAATAATTTTGTACGTACATTCAGTTACTTAGTAACAAAAGAGTTTTATATATTTTTTCTTTTTGTTAGCTTCACGCTGTATCCCGCACATAGCTGGATAGACGGAGGGATCCTGGGAATCTAGTTTTAAGACTTTTCGTTCCCCACTTTCCGCAGGATTCTGTAGGCATTGCGTGTTGAGTGGCGCTTTGCTTAATTACCAGAACCATGAAATGAAAATATTAAATATTTTATACCCCGCAAGTGGGTATCGAATCCACAATCTGTCGCATTTACAGTTGTACGCTTGCGCACCTGCGCCACATCTGGTCTCAGCTTTCTGTATGTAGATGTACTAATCTTTATACCATTATATTTATAACAATTTTATCTCCGTGAAGAGCATTTATATTAATTGCACATGTTACTATCTTTGTAATATAGTAAAATATAAATAGAAGACTATTTTTGTTTCATAATATTTATTATTTATTTAAAAACTGTAAAAAGCCAGCAGCCGTCGGCACATTGTATGACTGTAAACGCGACGGATGTGGGTTCGATTCACACTTGTGATAGTGAAATATTTATTATTTTTATTTCCTTGCTCTGCTAACTACGCTAAGCGCGGCGTTGAATTTCGACACTCAACACCCATTCCTCAAAAATTCGACGGAAAATGGAGAATAGAGTGTAGTGTAATACTAGGTTCCTAGTTTCCCTCTACCCACCCAGATATGTGCGGGCTGAAGCTAAAAAAACCATACATATTATACACTATATATTATATGATGTACCAGGAAATAGCAGCACTATTAAATAATATTCGAGGCGTCAAACCGGAAACGTAAGAACAAAACACATAAACTAAACTATTGTTTTCATAGCCAGTTCCAACTTGATAACTCACAAAAGTGATATAATTATAAATTTATAATATACTAGCTATGTATCGTGACATCTTCTGCATGGATTTTTTTTATTTCACTCTCTTATTTGTATTGAGTAATGGCGCCACGATTTATATTTCTAAATTGCGAGAATCAAAATAATTTCCCCAAGAGAGGACCCATCGATTTATAAGTTATCTAGATGTTGTCTGAATGCACCTGAAATAATGTAAATTATTTTCTAAATTTTTTTTATTTAATTTTAATAATTAAAATGAAATTACATGTGAACTATTCACATGCATTTGAGAGTGTAAGTGAGCACAGCAAGAGAATTTCTCGATATTGCTACGGGAACGGTAAACAACGGGATTTTTCATTTTACTCTTAATTTAAAGTCCACACAAATCAAGATTTCTATAACCATAATTTCATCTCAAAACTATTTTAAATCATCCATTTCGTAGCCCTCTATCGGAATATTATGAAGGTAGCAACGTATTAGTGTGGAGAATTCTTCCTTCTATCTTGCGCAGCTTGAAACTATATAAACTAGATGTCACTAGAAGTACTTTGATTAAAGAACTTGTATTGATATTCATACTCTTTTTTTGGTTTCACGCTTAATCCCGCAAATAACAGGGTAGACAGAGGAAACATAGACACTACGCTTTTTACGACACTAGCTTTTTCAACCCAATTTTCGGAACATAGAGTTTTCCCTGAGTAGGAATCAAACCCAAAACCTGTCGCGTTTACCATTGCACGCTTGTGCCGCTGTGCCACGACTGGCCTCAATATGCCATCTATATTTATGTATATAAAATGATTCCGTTGCTAACTGACAACGCATAGACGAAACTACTTAGTACATAGAATGTTCAAATTTGGCATTTAGGTAGGTTAGGGGATCATTAAAACGATGATTTCTTTAAAAAAAAACGAGATTATTCATTTTAAATTTTAAAGTCCACGCAACAAATCAATTTAAACTCCGTTTCTTGTAAGTAAGCTAATCTTTAAAAATATTTTTTCCTACCATAAATTTTTATTTAGCATTCCTTATATTGTAATAATAAGGATAAAGATAAAAAAATACACGTAGCACTAACGTAATGGTGACGCAGTTGGGACTACTTACTCTACGTACAATATACACGACAGTAGGCAGTAAATACCTTCTTTCAAACAATTTCTGCTAAATAATTGAGTTTTATTATATTGAGCAAAGCGCGGCGTTGAGTTCCGCTAACCAACACAGAATGTCTCTTAACATACGAAAAGTAGAAAGAGTGAGGATTCACTAAATTCTTTATGTCAGTACATAAATCAAATCCACACATTCAATTTACAAGTGAGACTGTATCTAATTAGCTATCTGGGTCCATTTGTTAATTGTTCATATTAGGTTCCACAGTAAGTACAGAATGTACGGTGCGAAGCGCGGCTATGACTGCATCCCTCTCACTAAGGTCAGATATTTTTAGAGTATTATTTCACATTTTATTATAATAGTTGTTTAGAATCAAAAAAAAAATAATCAGCTTCACGCTGTATCCTGCACGCAGCAGGGTAGGCGGAGGGAACTAGTGTTATGACACTGCGTTTCCCATTTTTTTTTTTACAAAAATATGTAAAAAATTCAAGGTAGCGAAATTTGATCCTGCGCCTCTTGGAAGCGCTGTCCCCACTAACTCATACGTAATTTATGCTGTTAGCATATTAAAGTTCGATGATTAAAATATTTATCGGGAATCAAATCTGTTTACCTTTTTTGAAATATGTCGATATAGCTAATAAATATTTTTTTTAAGTTTTGAAAGGTTTTTTGTAAATATATTATCTGACTATGAACACAAGAAGTGTGAACTGTACCATTTTTGTTCGAGAGGCCAGTCGTGGCGCAGGGGCACAATGTGCGACTGTATTACCGATTGATTGCGGGTTGGAAGTTGGAACCCAATCGAAGAGATGAAATATTTACTTAAATTTATATTTCCATTTCTTCGCTCTGGTGTCGAGACAAAGCGCGGCGTTGAGTTCTGCTACTCAACACGCAATGCCTCCAGAATTCGATTGAAAGTGGGGAACGGAGTGTCATAACTAGATTTCCTGTGCCTGCCCTGCTGAGTGCGGGAAACAGCGTGAAGCTGATTTTTTTTTATATAATATTCTTCCATTACTACATTAGGTATTTAGGTTAGGAAGTATAGGAAAAGCCTAAGAGAAAATTTTATTTACTACTTTATTATACTTTAAATTAGAAACATTTTGTATAAGTGCTTTTGTATAGCCGTGTGAAATCTACAATATCGTGTATGAGGAAGCGTATTTGTGAGTTCTATTATATAAAAAAATCATCTAAAGGTAACCTAAATATTTTTTTATTCTCCGAACATATACACAATATTGCACTTACTACCTTTAGTAGTAACAAAATACTGTTGAATTTGAACCCACAACGAAAGTGCATACATATACCTATAATTATAAAAAATAAATCCTATAATTATATAGATTACATATACTTTTTTTTATATTTTAGTACATTTTGAGTGGTTGAGTGGTTATAGTGTCTTGAGTAGTTGAACTCAACGCCTCGCTTTGACTCGATACCAAAACGAAGATATGAAAATATGAAATATTTCATTTCCACGAGTGGGAATCAAACCCACAATCTGTCACGTTTACAGTCACACTTTCTGCCCCTGCGCTATAATTCACCTAAACATTTTTAATATTTTTTCCACCACTAACCACTGTAACGGATATATGTAGAGCACGCTGTGGTCAATAGCTTCGTTATCGAGCAAATATTTGCAGCCGAATCTACCTCATAATATTTCTTAAGCCTATCTGGTGTTTAAACGAAAATTATTTATTTAGTTCAAGGATCTCTATAAAATTTTGCTCTACATTTTTTTTTCAACTTTACTATTACTTTTGTAGGCAGAGGGAACCCAAGTGTTAAAGCACTCCGTTTACCGTTCCACTTTCGTGTTGAGTGGTGGAACTCAGCGCCGCGTTTTGCCTCGACACTAGAGTGAAGAAATGGAAATATGAATTTAAATAAATATTTCATTTGCTCGAGCGAATTAACAACCAGTCGCGTTTACAGTCACACTTTGTGCCCCTGCGCCATGAGTGGCCCCAAAATACAGAGTAGATATAGGATAAGTTACTGATAGGTAACTACCTAATAAAAAATAATAAATATCTAATATACACTGTAGAGTTTAGGAAAAAGGAAAAATATAAACTCTTTTGAAACATGTGTTTTATCAAATTTTATGTACATATATATTTTTTTATTTCAACATGAAAATAATTCATATCAATGAAAAATTGTTGTATAACAACGCGAATATACAAATGTCACAGCAGAGTAGGCAGAGGGAACCTAGTACAGTTGTAACATTTAACTCATTTGTAGTGTAGAAATATATTTATTTTGTAACATTTTTATACTTTTTCACAAAAACCTTATCGCGGGTAGTTTTATGTTAAACAATATAAGTGAATGTAGGTAGGATGCGATACGGCGTCGCGTGATTGTAAGGAGCGGATAGGCGACGGCTCATTTCAATTTAGAACTGCTTTATAGTAAAATAGATTGAAAAAAATATCTATTTATTATTTCTTTAAAATATTTAATTGGTTATATAAACGTATATTGGTTATATAAAGGTACAAGAGACCCCAGATTGGGTAAGTGTTGTAAGATTCATATTTTTAATTATACTTTTTAGGCGATATGAGATAGATTGAATTATTATTTGTATTTAAAGTTTAATTTTATATAAATGCTTATAGACATTTGTAATATGGTGAAGTCCATTGTTTATTTATATTCCTTTTATTTGTTACGTATTATACATATATTGTAATCAGTATGTGATGCCCTTTTAGTTTTATATCTAAGTAATTGGAACTAAGTTATATTATTTAAATATTTTGTTAGAATCATGGTGCGGTTCGGTTTGCAAAATCAGACACGGTCATCACTTTAGTCACGGTTTTTGTACCAGTGTATTATAAGTGGAGATGGAGATGGTGAAGAGACAGTGAAAGTTTGTATGAAGTATTTTTTGAAAATCAAGATCGCGCCGTAACGGAGTGCTCGAGTCGTTCTTTTAGTCAGGACAGTAACGTTCTTTTATTTAAAAAGTGTGTGGACAATTCGATTTGTGTATCGCCGTGAACCCTTTGGTATGTGAACTCTTACTTTTTTTAATATTCATTTTGTTTTTAAGTATATGCCGTTTTACTAAATACCCTATTTATTTCTTGTTTAGATAATCATAATTGTTACATAGTGTACACTCTGTTTCATATTTTCCGCCGAATTTTCCGTGTTAAGTGGCGGAAATCAACACCGTGATTTTCCTATCGAATCGAACCCACAATCATATCTAATCCAGTCAAACTAACTACAGTACCATGATATCTTAAGCTCTCTTAAACTCTATATATTTGATAATTTATCAACTCTATTAAAATAAATAAATATTTGTTTTTCTCATACAAGATAATAAGGAACAAGCCATTTGCTTCTGTGTTATTCATACAATTGTCACATTTAAATGTAATTTAGTGTATTACTGTTAAACTATTTTTGTGATTGTGTTTCTCAAAATGAATTTGAAATCGTTACGATCTATATATATGGTCAGTGAGTTTACTTGGTATTAGGTTATAATAATTAACGCCTTTTTTGGTGCAACAATGACATAAAAGTATTACTTTTTTTTAAATATGTTAAATAGTTTCTAGTCTCTAGTCTAGTAGTCTCTTGTAATATTCAAAAAACTGCAATACAAGACGTATTTGTGTTGTAGCATATACAGTATTGTTACACGTATTTAGGTTATTTGTCTATTGTAAGTAAAATTCTAGAATTGAATAGAAAATAGTGACTTCAACCAGGTTATTTTAGTATGTCATATTTATTACTTCAATTCAGTAAGAATGTAGTGGCGTATCACTTCGTTCTCATGTCTAAGCTCAAAAGCAACATTGTATGTTGGTGATATGTTATATTTCTTTGTGTTGTTCCGGAGGGGCGAAAATCGAAGATCACTTTATCTACACTTTTTGCCCTAAAATCTAATTTCTTATATTATAATTATATAGTGTTTTATATTATACTTATACTCTATCTCTCCCGAATTTAATGGGAAATTAAGAGGAATTTTAACAAGGTGCCCCATAAATATGTTCCAGGCATACAAAAAAATTAGATTAGTTTCAAGGTGGATGGATTTTATCACAGCTAACAATAAATTTAATGCATTGGTTATTCGGCGCTGTAACATTCTTCGATTCCATCGTGGCGTTGGGGCACAAGCGTGCGACTGTAAATGCGACGGTTGTGGGTTCGTTTTCCAGTTGAGTCCTTGCTCTGGTAACATGGTGAAGCGTGGCGCGAGTGGCTAGCTCCGCCACTCAACGCGCATTGCGTCGACAATTCGGAAAGTGGGGAACGGAGAGTCTAAACATTAGGCTCCCAGGTTCCCTCTGCCTATCCAGCTATGTGCAGTACTATATAAGCTATAAAAAAAATCTTCGTGAAGTGTAGCAAAAGATATACAGATGCAGTAAATTGTTATGGTTATTGTATTTTTTTGGAAAAATTATAACAAATTTAGTAAATATAAAAAAAATGTAAGTTCCAATATTTAGAACTTGGTGAAAAATAAATATATGATAACCTATTATTATATATTATTAAAAGACAAAGGACACAATTCGAAAAAAAAAAAAATTCTTGTAGTGTATCCAGTTAATGACTTCACCTCTTTCTAATAGAATTCAATAAATATTTTTATCATTATATCCACAGATACCAGAACACCACCAGAGTTCAGCATCAGTATTCAGCGATGGAGAAAATCCAAACGATGACAACGTACTCTCCGATGAAGAACGTGCCAAGTAAGTATATTTTTAAGTTATTTATGTTCTTGAGGCCGGTCGTGGCGCAGCGGCACGAGGTGTGACTGCAAAACCGACTGGTTGTGGGTTCGATCCCCACTCGAGGAGATGAAATATTTACTTAAATTTATATTTCCATTTTCTTCGCTCTGG
>DWQW01011194.1:0-11603 GCA_018249695.1 Heliconius erato demophoon
TTCGATCCCCACTCGAGGAGATGAAATATTTACTTAAATTTATATTTCCATTTCTTCGCTCTGGTGTCGAGGTTAAGCGCGGCGTTGAGTTCTGCCACTCAACACGCAATGCCTCCAGAAGTCGGCAAAAAGTGGGGAACGCAGTGTCTTAACAGTAAGTTCCCTCTGCCTATCCTGCTGTGTGCGGTGATCCGTTCCTACTATTAATAAGTCAGCAATAAATTAAGCAAATTTTGTAATACAACGATATTTCGAATATCCAAAACCATATACAATCATATACAACCATAACTCAGTTTGAATTTTAAAATATGATAATAATATATTTTTGATAAGATTTTCTAATAGAAAACTGGACTCGTATCAAAGCAATTTCTAGAGGGAATTCTATCGACCTCTTAGATAAGTGTCCTCTGCGTCATGCACCGGCGTCGCCCGTCACATTTATCGGTTAACCGGTAGTGGAGATAACTCAATATATGTTGGTACATAATACATGTATTATATTGGGATGTAAGAAATTTGATGTTTGGCTTATGTAAGTTTTGATTTCGAACTTTTCTTTTGTTTTAGCTTATTATGTATTTATTATTATTTTTTGAGGCCAGTCGTGGCGCAGGGGCACAAAGTGTGACTGTAAAACCGACTGGTTGTGGGTTCGATCCCCACTCGAGGAGATGTAATATTTACTTAAATTTATATTTTCATTTCTTCGCTCTGGTGTCGAGGCTAAGCGCGGCGTTGAGTTCTGCCACTCAACATGCAACGCCTCCAGAATTCGGTAGATAGTGGGGAACTGAGTGTCTTATCACTAGGTTCCGTCTGCTTACCCTGCTGTGTGCGGGATACAGCGTGAAGCTGATAAAAAAATATTATTATTTTTTTCAGCACAAAGACGCCGTTCACAGTCGCGCGTCCTAATTGGACGACATGGACACTGCATATTGAGTGGCGGAGGTTAACGCCGTCCGATGTCTTAATAGAGCAGACAAATAACAATAATCCATTCTCTGAGTGAGGTTTTGAACCATCACATAGCGTTTACAGTTGGACACTACCACATTGCGCCACGATGACTTCGACAAGTTTATTTGTTAGTTAATGATATATTATAATAAATTAATCTAATTATCCAGAAATATTGCTTGTTGTGAAATTCAACGATCGCTCTTTGTCTTACTAAGCTAGAGAGATATATTATATGAAATTTGAACCGATATCCTTTGAGTACACTTTCCAATTAGGCCACTAATAGTTAAAAATTAAATCACCTTCACGCTGAATCCCGCACCTAGCAGGGTATGCAGAGGGAACCTAGTGTTAAGACACTTCGTTCCACACTTTCTGCCGAATTCTGAAGAAATGGAAATATAAGTAAATATTTTATCTCCTCAAGTCGAACCCACAACCAGTCGGTTTTACAGTCACACTTCGTGCCGCTGCGCCACGACTGGCCTCTATACTAATAGTTAATACCCATATTATATTCAGATATTATATACCATACGTCACTCTATAGTAAAATGTCCGCCCATTTTATGTAAATAAATAATTATAATAGCCGTACTTTATAAATAAAAAAAGAAACCTTGGACAAATTTAACCACTTAAGTAAATTTGTTTTCGCCTCCTCCATCTTTTTGAGGGGTATATTATTATAGATATATATCTTGACCTTTCACGTCAATCGTGACATGTCTCCATATAGATAAAGAATCTTAATGATAGTTTTGGACTTGTTTGTAACTTGTTACTTATAGCTAATACGAGAATATCATCTTATTGTGGTTTTTAGATGATTTATTTCTTGCTATCTTTCATCACGAAAATAAAGATGAAATATATAAGAAATATATTTTAATTGAGGCCAGTCATGGCGCAGGGGCACAAGGTGTGACTGTAAAACCGACTGGTTGTGGGTTCGATCCCCACTCGAGGAGATGAAATATTTACTTAAATTTATATTTCCATTTCTTCGCTCCAGAATTCGGCAGAAAGTGGGGAATGGAGTGTCTTAACACTAGGTTCCCTCTGCCTACCCTGCAGTGTGGGGGATACAGCGTGAAGCAGATTTTTAAATGTATTTTAATACATAAGTATTAAATCACTAATCTGCATTATTATCATTTTATGATCATTATATGATTTTAAAAACAATACCTATAACTATATTGAAAAGTATAATTTCTTAAGAAAACTTTTATGAGGAAACGTAATCTAATACCATTATTACCTTTGGTAAATTTTTTTTGGCTTCACGCTATATCCCGCATGTAGCAGCATAGGCAGAGGGAGTTTAGTGTTAAGACACTCCGCTCCCCAGTCTCTGCCAAATTCTGTATTGCGTATTGTGGCGGAACTGAACGTCGTGCTTTGATTTGTGATAATATATTGTGTATGTAGTTACATTACATACATAATATATTATCACTTATCAATCATCACAAAATCCTTGTCAATGGTATTATCTTCTACAATATTATCATATTTCCTTTACCTTATATAAACATAACCTGATTATAACCTAAACACATAATAGACGACTAAATCATGCATTATATTGTCAGACCACTGATAAGGAGCTAAGCTTGTTAATAGTGAACTCTGATTAGTATAGAGGTAGCCTCTCCACACAACTACCATTAGAGGGCATTAACCTTAATGAATATAAAGGGAGGTTGGCCTTATTTAAAATAATTCAAGCTTTTGAGCTTTTTGAGGCGGTTTTCTGTTAAAGCGTAATTTTGAACTTTTGTGGCGTTTAACTTTGTTTTTTTTTTCGGTTTGCAGGGAAAACCGAGTGCAACCTACTCTGTATACGACTGACCACTTACCAGTTTTTTTATAATTATTGTGATATACATATGTGGCGAAATTTAATACTACAAATTATTTAAAGAAACTTTTTCGTCTTACAGCTAGAATAATTTCTCCTAAGATATATAAAAAAGCAAGGTTTGTATATTATAGTACACTAAGCCATAGTCGATAACTCTATAACTAACTCTATTTCATAAATTATACGGTCCAAGGGAGCGTGGCAATGGCCAACCCAAATGAACCAGCCCTTGTGAAAAATAAATCTAAAATAAATGCCCGCCAACGCTTCTTTTTACTGGATAAAATAAACAGTGGATACGCTTTGTATAAAGTCGGCTTTCCCAACAACTTATCCTGTTTTTTGTGAAGAAAATTGTTCCTTGTATTTTTTAGAAGAGCTCTATAGACTTCGGTGAAAATTGATTTTCTTGTATATTATACATGTAGAAATTGGATTTGTTGTATATTATGTATGTATAATATACAATGCGAGGATATACAGGGTGGAAGTGTCAGCACCACTTTAAATGAAACCATAGTTTTAACTACTCCACAAAAGTCTAATACAATTTTTTTTCCCAAAAACGAAAAAGTGATTTTTTCAAACAAAATAAATTGTCATTTTAAAATAAAACGCCATTTGTCAAGAACGACCACCGCCGCTTACGCCTTATTCCGAAATCGAGTCGTAGGTTTTGGCGGCAAATTTCAAAGTTGTTTATTCTTTAGTAGTATTTTTGTAGTAGTATGTCTTTACGTTATTCGTAACTTTGCGTAACTGCGTCACACGAAATATAGGTATGGATAAACATCGTGAAATGAAAAAAAAACTAAGTAAATAAACTGTTGAGTTATCTTGATTAATTGCTTTAGGTATAGGTTTGAAATATTTTTCCTTATATGCTGTTTCTGTAAAAGGAGCGCTGCCTCTTCCACCCTGTATATAATTTACAATTAAATCAAGTGATATTGTCAATATAAATGTATATCGTGTGGAATTCGCAGCCTTAATTATATGCAATAGTGATGATCACCACGCAGTAATGAGTGTAAGTTTGATTTTCGTCCGTAGAGTTATGTATTTAAATTATTGAGACTGCCCCAATTCGGTAAATCAAAAATTGATATAAAGACGCTGTATCTTAAAACTATATAAATTCTGTTTGTATATCGAAAATAAAAAAAAGAAAACAAAAACAAAAAAATATATATATTTTACTCCATTCTATATAAAACGTTTTATAGTTTCACGACACTTTCAAAGATATAATCTCAATACAAATCCTTCAAGAAACGCTACGTAGCGAGCGTTAATCCTAAGTGGTTTCATTTTAGAAGCGTGATTTTAATGAAGTGGAGACGTAAGCTTTTCGTGTAATGGCTGGATAAGACAGTCTTTAATGTCGAGTAGTGACGGTTGATTATAAGAATTTTACTTAAGGATTTGGTGGGAATGTTAATTTATGATTATTAATATTAAATATTATATACTAGCGGCCCGCCCATGGCTTGAGGATGAGGATTGATTTAATAAGCAGAATTGATTGACAACTATAATGACTTCTAATGAAAAAATGATTTTTTTATTACTTTAATCTGTAATATTCTAATATGATTTTTTTATGACATTATCGTAATTTGTATAAGAATTTTTGATTGTTTCGAACTAAAAAATACGACCAATGTTGAAATTTGATATTCATAAAATATACATAAAGCTAATTATTTATTATATGTATATATTTTTGTAACATTACGTTCTTTTTACCTATGTTATGTTTTTTAAAACTTTGTTAAATGTGCTGATGTCACTTAATAATTTAATGTACTGCTTCAGAAACAGCCTTAAATGTAAAATTATTGATTTGGGTAAGGATTCATAATATTCTTTGTAAAATAACTGTAATGTTTGCATATTAACTCCTGTACAGTTTTTAAATTAGTTACACATATTATTAGCTAAATGTACAATTGGTAAATATGTAATTATTACAGAGTACACGTAGAAAGGATATTTTAGGCATTTTTATATAGATTTATTTCAAATGAACGAACGAACCAAAAAATCTATGTATTTGCTTGTTATCTCTTTGAAGATCAAATCGTTCTTTATCTCTGTGTTTTATTAATTACGACTAAACTAAACCTAAAACTAAACTTAACTGTTATGATTTATGAAGGTAATCTCCACTGACAATTCAATTTTGCTTACTTTATTGTATTAAAATATTGTATAATAGTGCTTTAAAAATATATATTTTTATCAACAGTCATATAACCAAGACGTTTCGAATGTCATTCTTTAGCCAGGAATCTTACCAGCGCGATTGCTATATAACAATCGCAGGCAAACTAATGCCTTGAGTTCATTCAAATGACGATAACTTTTTTTTTAATAAACTGATTTGGATCACCCAAACTTTAATAGTTAAGTTGAATTAAACAAAGCAATTGGTGAAACTTTTAAGTAAATCGGTTCAGTACTTTCAGAGAAAAATGTGGACATACATATCGACAGACAGAGAGACAGACAAGTAATTAAAAAAAAAATATTTTTGCTTTCTATTATTCTTTTTAAGTGTCCCTCTAACGATTTCAGTCAAAATTACTAAATGTACAGATAAAATATTTTTCTGTCTTATTATATATAGAGATATATATATGGAAACTTTTTATATATTCTTTTAATAATTAAGTATACAGATTATAAGTTCATTTTTTTTTTGGTAAATTTTAATGGGAAGTGGCTATTGAATTTTACGCCACCGTTGCCAAATACTACAGTATTTTACAGTACAAAGGACCGTTGAGGGTTTCATGGACACTCGATAGTTTAAATGTTCAAGTGATTATTTATTCAGTTGTTATTCATTTTTAGGATATGTTGAAACAAGTTGAGCTCCAACACCCAACTCGCTATTACTAAAAACTATATAAATTCTGTTCTATTCTAAAATTCATTCCAATTATTTTTAAAACAACTTTTTTTTAAATTTAAATCAAAATAAATAAATAAGCCTCAAGCTGTATCGCGCACACAGCAGAATAGGCAGAGGGAACCTAGTGTTTAGACCCTCCGTTCCCCACTTTCCGCCGAATTTTGGAGGCATGGCATGTTGAGTGGCGGAACTCAACACCGCTCTTCGCCTCTATACCAGAGTGAAGACATAGAAATATAAATTTAAATAAATATTTATTTTCCTAGAGTGGGAATCGAACCCACAATAGTCGCGTTAGTCACAGCCTTGTGCCCCTAAATTTATATTTTCTTAATATATAGTAAGTAAATTTTCGCTATCCAAATCTACTGATTCAAAAAATATTTTAGAAATAAATCGTTTACTATCAGTTATCATGGAAATAAAATAAAGTAAACAAAAATATATATTAGGAAACAATATTTCTTTATATTTCTATTTTTCACCATACAACTTCGTATAAGCTATATAAATAGAACTAAGTTAAAAATGACTTACCCAGTCTACCCAAAAGATACAGTAGCGCCGGAAGCCACATCACGGCTCGTTCTTCACATCATTACACATATATAACGTACATTATACTTCACCACGTTTCTAATTCAGTATTTTATCACAAGTGATCACTTTTTGTCGACAATCATTTTATTTTATCTTTTTTGATAGATTTTTTCACTGTTGTCTTTATTAGTTTATTTGAAACACTTTCGAATTTGATGTCGTGTTTTGGTTGTTTATACCTGTGAAGAGAATGAAACGTATTAAATTAAAATCTTGAATCATATATTACATATATACGTGTTGTTATTAATAGCATATAATTATATGCGTTAAAAAAATGAACTGTTGATTTGCAAACGAGGAACAGAGTGTTTTAACACTGTCTTTCAACATGTAAATTACACTATTGTTTTTTCTTATATGAGATAAAGAAATTCCGTGATGAATAAATTGCGTTCACATTTCGAAATGTGCAAACATAGACTTATTTTCTAGATCTTATTTTCTTTTTATTGTCAAACACTTAAAATCAAACGTTTTTAATGTAATCACATATTGGATTAAAAACTTCTGCATTTTTTAAAAAAGTCGTATAAAAATCGATCGATCTAATTTGAAATGTAAACTGGATTACAAAATGAAACTTGAAAATGAAATATTACAACATGCTCCCTTTATTTATATGTTTCAGGACTTTCATAATATATTTAATTATTTAGAAATATTTCAAAGAAATTGATAACTTAATAATTTATTAATCACAAATATTATATAATTTTAAGCAAATTAAACATTGTATTATTTATATATCACAGTTATATTAACAATTACTCGTATTTCATTGAAATCTAACCAGCCCTTGTAATTAAGTGTACGAAAGGATAAATGTTGCTCATTAAAACACATTACAAAGATTAATAGTCACTCTCTCTATACCTGGAAGAGAACTACCAAGTTAATAAGGTAAAATTTGTGCTTTTAGAACTTAGTAGTGAAACTTAACACTGTAATCTAAAATAATTTGTGCGGAAAGTGGGGGACGGAGTGTCTCGACTCTAAGTGCTGTGTGCGTATTGCACTTCTATCATCGTATGAGAGCACCTAGTATTAAAAAGTTGCGCCTAGTTGAGTGGAGAGAATTCAACGCCAAACTAAGTATTTTCCGAGTAAAGAATTGTAAATAATTCATTTTCCCTAATTCGGATCGAGCCCACAACTATCATATTTACAATTGAAGGCTGTTGTCTTACTGCGCTACGATAGCCTCATAACTTTTTTACTTTCACGCTGTATCCCAAACATAGCAGGGTACAGGGAAGGAATCTGGGAAGTTAGTGTTAAGACACTCCCATTGGAATACTTTGATTCCGCGTTATTCTATAATAGTATGGATAGTTTTGCTATATAAGTTAGCTAATTCGCATGGTATTTGATTCGTATAGCCTAGAGTGATATATAGCTGTTTAATTTATTTATTATTTTTAGTTTTATGCTGCAGAGAGAACCAACACAAATAATTACATTGATTTGTTCTATTGTTTATTGAGAAAAATATTATGAAATGCGAAAATTCAAATATGATCATTTATTTGGTGACGTTCAAATAACAGGATCGAAGGTAAATTGCCTAGAAAATAACCTCTACCGTCCTTCAAAAAGCCATTGTTCAGCTTAATTTCCTTTCAACATGAACACAATATATAGAATTTATAAATGTCACTTTTATCGGTGAAAAATGTTTTCTTCTTTACAAAACATTGGTATCCAAGTCGGTACGATTATTTTTTGTTAAAAATACAGAAAGAATAGTTTTTTTTCTGCTTCACGCTTTATCCCGCATATAACCAAGGTAGGCATATGGGAACCTAGTGTAAAGACATTCCGTTCCACACGTTCCGCCGAATCCTCCAGGCATTGCATGTTGAGTGGCGGAATTCTACGCCACTCTTTGCCTTGTTACCAGAGCGAGAAAATTAAAATAAAAAATATTTCATAATTTTTTGGTAGCATAAACCTTTGTAAATACGCTACGTATTATAATGTTAGTTTAAATAAATATTTATACGAGGACCTATTCGACCTCTGTTCTTAAGAAGACAATTGCTCCATTTCTGCGAAGTAGGCCATTTGGGAGAATTTTATATACTGTAAGGAGTTTTCTTCAAGCTAAACTTAATAAATGCGACGGAAGGAAAATTTGAGTGTAATAGAGATATTTAGTTAAACGTGGTGATGACATGTTATATGACGTGTTATCGCTAGAGGGTATTTGTTTACGTTTATTGCTGATCTGAAAAGAGCTTAGTGATTTTTGACTCGACACCAGAGCCAAGAAATGAAAATCAAATATTTCATTTCCTCGAGTGGAAATCGAACCCACAAGTAGTCAAGATTACAGTCATAGCTCATGGGTTGCTCTGCGCCACGACTGGCCTCCAGTTAATAAAGTAAAGTTTGTACTTTAAGAACACAATATTGTTAGGTAAGTAATAAAACACTATATATATATATATATATATATATATATATATATATATATATATATATATATATATATATATATATATCACACATATATATATATTTATATATATATATATATATATATATATATATATATATATATATATATGACTCACAACTGTATATATGACTTATTTAGAAAACGTATAAAAATTTGAACGTAGCGTGACTCGAACCCCCGCCTCCTGGAAACCGACCACGCACTCTGACCACTAAGCCATACGTTCTCATCAAGCTACGTCGAAATTTTTATACGCTTGTTACAACTTATTTATGTTGTTAGCATCTGTAGGGAGATTTTTACAAATTTTCGCTACCCAAAGGTAATTACCAAGAATTATCGTCTGGCAAGAGAGAATACTATTTACTAAATATATTAAATATTTTTAAAATGTTAATCCACACTTAGGAAAGAAAAATACCTACAGAAGTTTTCTAAATAAGTATTTTTCTTTCCTAAGTGTGGATTAACACTTTAAAAATGTATATATGACTATATGTATGTGGATTAAATTTATATTTGTATAAGCTTTTATAAGCTGTATTCAACATATTTCAGAGTAGGCAGAGGGAACCTAGTGCTAAGATACTCTGTACCCCACTTACCTCCGAGCTCAACGCCTAAATAAAAATATTAATAAATAATAATTAATTCCCATGAGTGGAAATCAAACCCACAATACAGTCACACGCCTGCGCCACAATATCCCCTAACAAAAAAACTCTTTAGCTTAACAATATTAACATCAATCTCTAGATCACATTGTCCTCAAAGTAAATATCAAACGAAACATTTTTTATGGCGCTATAAAAGTTAATTTATTATAAACTATACATACAACATTATATTTTTTTCGATATTTTAATCGATTTTTATAGCATATTGAATCAACATTATGCTCCCATACACTTGTTAATGCTAGATTAATTCCCCATATCACTTAATCCCTTATACTGTAGCATAAAAATGTAAAGTGGAATACGTAGCGTAAACTCTGTAGCGATAAATATTTATTTTACTTAATAATCGATTTATAGTAAACAGAAAACGACAATATATGATAGCCATTAGTGCTATCGATATATAAATAATAATAAAAATACGAGAAAATTTATATGAAAACTGAACACTCATATTTTCTTGTAACATGTGATAGAATAGTTGATGTGAAAATGAAGGTGGAAATGAAGTTTTATACGGTATATTTACCTGTAAAGTAATAATAGCCATCATAAACCAAAGAAAAAAATGTTGACGAAATATAGTTTGAAAATATCAACACGCACTTTTGACATATACGTAGGTGGTATATCTATATCTATACTTCTATACTATCATATAAAGAAGAAAGCTTTGTATGTGTGTATGTTTGTAGTGGATACGCATAAAAACTATTCAATTCATTTTAAAAATTCTTTCATAATTAAAATGCTACATTATTATTGAGTAACATAGGCTATATTTATTTCTAAAAAAAATTAGGGATCCCTACAAAAAAATCAATAATGTAACAAAATACATAGAATAGCAGGTACTAGCGAGGTACAGTACAGTTTTTAAAGCTTAAATTAGTATGAAGATAAGTGACAACTTAAGTATGTAATTTGTAGAATGTCCCTTTGACATGACAAACCAAAACCTTTGTGTTATTTCACGCAAAGAGAATGCTTGTAGTACTTATGAATATTTTGAATACAATTTGGGACGGCTTTACGTCTAAACCTAAATTTTATAGATGTAGTCCACGCTGATATGTAGATACTTAATCTCCAAAATCTATACTTATAATAAATCTGTAGAAAAGTCGTTTCTGTACATTGAAAATATTAAAAAAAATATTGCCAGGGTATTAAAGGATAATTAACAGAATCCATTTTTTACATTTTTGGATTTTTTGTCAGTTTGTCTGTTTGTCTGTTTATCTGTTTATGTCAACACGTATCACGTAAAAAGTACACAATAAATTTAAGCAACTTTTATACATAAAAATTACAAATAAATCAAAGTAGCTTTTGGTGTTTATTTCATTGTAATCGCTTCACTCTATCAAAAGATATAAGTATTTAAGTTTTCAAGAAGTTTATATTTGAGATAGTAAAAAATCGATACAAGTAACGCGTTTCCAGGAGGCGCGGGTTCGAGTCCCGCTGCGCTCAAATTTTTATACGTTTACTAAAACAAGAAACATACGCAATGATATCTATTGACTACATATGATAATGAATGTTGATAACGCATAAAACATATTGTGGAGTTATTATTTGCTAAACGTTAACTACGTCATGTAAGTGTAATCTATACTTATAATAAATTTAACATAAACATCGTAGTATTTTTCTAACAATGTTCGAATGGTTACAGTTCAATTGTAAGTCCAAAAGAATGACTTTAGAAACGTCTTATTTATTTGACTGTTGATAAATTTACGTATTACACAAAAAATCTATCTTCTAAATCATCGACGATGAAATATGAGGGTTTATGCTTCGTTTTCTGTCACATTTTCTATCATAACTATAAGGTACTTCCCTTTGATATACAATTACGAAATTTGTTAAGAAGTTAAAATTTACGGCACGTATAAAGGAAAATTCCTATATTATTTTTTAAAAATTGAATACTTATTGTATTTGTGTCACAGAAAAGAACCATAAGGTACAAATTTTAATCTGTACTTAATTTGATACAAAATGACAACTTAATTAGTTATTCTTTTGGTGTATCTCCATTCATGAAACTGGTATGAAACTCTCGGGGCATGAGTACGACTTGAACTTGAC
>DWQW01011195.1:0-11603 GCA_018249695.1 Heliconius erato demophoon
TCAACACGCAATGCCTCCAGAATTCGGCAGAAAGTGGGGAACGGAGTGTCTTAACACTAGGTTCCCTCTGCCTACCCTGCTGTGTGCGGGATACAGCGTGAAGCTAATTTAATTTAATTTTAATATATAATTTAATGAAATTACGATAACTCAAACAAGGCTTATTTGTCAGTCCGTCCATTCATGGTGTCTGGGAAATGTTGTGAAATTGAGTAGAAAATGATCATACGTACGTCTTCTACTAAAAGACACTTGCGCTTGCGCAAAGATTCACCTAGTTTTCGTCGCTAACTATTTATTATTGTGTGCCGTGAGAGCTTCTTTGTTCACCGATTGTTAGGAATTTGATAGAATAGACGCATTCCCGATGTCGTTGTGTGTACTTAATGTCGTGTTTGATTAGTGTATTTGTGGTATAATTCAGTATATTTATAAAAAAAACAAGCAGAAGGAAGACCTTGTTGTAGAATCCTCGATACCAACTCTCTGTCTAATTTCAAGATCACGCTTTATCTTCTTTCCGAGCGAGGAAACGAAAGAACCGAGTGGAAATCGAAACCATAACTGTCGCTTTAAAATATAATATATTTAAAAATATATTTATATACCTATACAAATATACCCTTACTTAATAATTTTTAATCTTATCTCTGTCTCTACCTTGAATATTATTAAGCAATGTATGTTCTTCATATTATTTTCCACGTTCAAACAAAACTGTCTTATTAAGCTCCATACAGTCGTGGCCACTATGCATAAATGAATTTTAATGTAAGTGAATTATATAGGAGGGTGCGTTGAGCATCTAGGCAACATCGATCTTAGTTGGAGGTTGTTATTATGTTCTATAAAGAAAATGTTTCCCATATGGTTTGACCTTTGGTTATTTTCTAATATACCCAGTATCTTGCACATACAGGGTAGGCAAAGGAAATCCAGTGTTAAGACACTTCGTTCCCCATTTTCTGCCGACTTCTGGGGGCATTGCCTCAATACAAGAGCGAAGAAATAAAAATATTAAACATTTTATTTCCTCGAGTAGGAATCGAACCCACAACCAGTCACAGGCTTGCGCCCCTGTGCCACGACCTCAAGCAATATATAACTAGATCATTGTCATTTTTAATTAAAAAACATTTGTTTCAAAAAAACTAAAAACATAAAAACTTCAGCTACTTTGCCTTCTTATAAGATATTTAATTAATAAACAAGGATGGCCATATAAAGTATATTGGCCTTACTTGTCAAAACAAGCAAAACTCTCGTTTTCCCTTTTAAATAAATGAACACTAGCCAACCCTCCCGATAAACTGTTAACTTCAATCGTTATCTTCGTGACCGAAATACATTCGAACGGTAAAATTCAATATTAAAATATTCGAAGGCATTCCGACCAATTAAAAGTTTGTACCTACCATTACTCCCAACTGATTTATATTTTACACGATTTCGTTTAATGCGTTTGTGATAATGAAAGGAAAATTTAAATTGTATTTTTGCTTTTATATTGTATTTTGCGGGTATATGTGGTTCAGTGGTTGTTAGTAACTAGTGACTGTAGTGTTTTAGGTTCGATGTTGCCAAATAATGTTGTGGTAGTATAAATTAGTTTCATTTTTTTTTTCGTTGTTCTAATATCACACCAAATCAGTTTTATATCAGGGTATGCAGGGAGTACTTGTAAACCTAGTGTTAAGGCCGTTCCCATTAAAATACTTCCATTTGGAACTTCCCACCGAACTCTCAAGACATGCGAGTTGAGTGGCGGAACTCAACGCCGGTTACCAAAAAATGGACTATTACTAAGAGTTTAAGCTATTATTAACCATTCCCACCAGGAAATACGCCAGAAGCTCCAGTTTCACAGCACCTTACAAAATTCTTTAAACGATTGGTTTTATAACAATCCGCTACGGCAATCGCTCGGTCGATATTGACGCAATATAATTTTTCTCGATTTCGCACACCAATGTGAGATTTCTGGCTTATTGTTGTAAATCACGACACCGCCTATAGCGAACGCACTGTGCCAACGAAATGGAGAGTGGCGCTTGTTTAATTTTTGTGTTTTCTATTACAAATTCAATTTTATAGTTCATTGAATTTGGTGAATTTTCGGGTGTTTGGTTATGTAATCGTATTTTAGAGATTAGAGTAGAGTTTGAGAAATGGATTAGGATTTAATGATGAATGTAAAATAATTTTAGTTGGCGTTATTATACATATTATTATAAATTTTCTGTTTAGAGAAAATAAAATTATTTTTTTATTTGCTTACAATTTATAAAAATATATGAAAAAAATTAATATTGAAATTTGAGCCTGTTTATGTTCCTTAGATATAATAATCTACAGTAGAAATATAATAAGTAGAATAATTAATACAGTAGAATAATTTTCGTAGGCAGAGGGAACCTAGTGTAAAGTTCCCCACTTTCCGCCGAATTCTGGAGGCTTTGCGTGCTGGGTGGCGGAACTCAACGCCGCGCTTTGCCTCTACACCAGAGCGAGTGGGGATCGAACCCACACTCAGTCGCCTTTACAGTCAAAAATAACGACATTTCAATACAAAAAAAATACTTTTAAAATATAAACTATACACAATTGCTCTAAAACATACCAACATACAAAAATAGAACAGATGATAAAAAGAAAACACTATTGCATTTTCTACTAGACTACATATGGAGTTGCAAGTTAAACCCAATTAATTTTTTTACTTTAAGCTAGTCGATCATAACAAGGTATGCAATATGGAGCTAATGTCAGTATTCGTGTGTGAGAATGCGTTTCTTTGAACAATTAGATTCCCATACACCGATTGCAATCTACGACCAAGTTACGCAATGCACGAAGACGTATGTATGTATGTATGTATGTTTGTATGAAGATAATGAAAGTGATGTTTTTATAGTACAAAACACGTGTGAACTATATGGAACCTATATAGGTTCCAAGTGGGTCTCTAGGTAAGATAGTTGATATTGACTGGCTTTTATGTATTACAGCTCGTAACTTAGAGCAGATAGAGGAAAAGAAGACTGTAAATATTAATGATTATTATTTTGGGTTAAGAGAACTCGTCGTGGCGCAGAAGCGCAAGGGTATGACTAACGCGACGGTTGTGGGTTCGATTGCCACTCGAGGGAATGAATTATTATTTAATAATATTTTAATTTCTTCGCTCAGGCGCAGGAGTACAAGTGGACGACTCTAAACGCGATGGTTGTGGGTTCGGTTCCCACTCGGGGGAATGAATATATGATTAATAATAATTTCGTAACGAGGCAAAGGGTAGCGTTGAGTTCCGCCACTCACACGCGATGCCTCGAGAATTTTTTGGAAAGTGGGAAACGGTAGTGGAAATGTGAATGGATTGTCTTAACACCAGGTTCCCTGTGCCCATCTTGATATAAGTAAATAAAAAAGCATAAATATCCACATCTCAAATATATTTCTCTAACACTTTAGCTATATTACAAATAACGACAAATAAAACAGTAATCCCGAACCGAAAGCTATCAAATTAAACAATCGATTGAAAGATTAAGCTAATCCAATCAGTCATAATTTTAAATATTTTTGCAATAAATAATATGCATAGAAAGGTTTTTTATCATTTGATCTACTTAGCTCGCAGCGGACGTAACCGTTTCTCTCTATATCTATTCTTAACATCAAAAACATTTAAGGCCAAGAATATATTTCGTAATACACACACAGCAAAATGAAATTGAATTAAAAATGAAGTCATATCTTCCATATTATCCACCACATTTACGATATTATGTTTAATATGAGTATTTTTATTGTTCTTTTATTGTTTTTAACATATTGTATAAGACACAAATGATTTTTTATCGATTTCGATTCGAATGACTTTATTCGTTTGCATATAAACTTGAATTTTGATAGCATCATTTTGTAAATGTAACGGAAATAACTATGCAGCTATTTATTGTATTTTATTTATGGAAAATGTTTTTTTTTTTAAGTTTAAGAAGTCAAAGGAATATGCTTTAAAAATATATTATTATATAATATCAAATTTCAAAAGAGATGCCATTTTAAAATTATGAAATTTTGAAAATGGTAGTATGTGATCATATATTTATAAGATATGTTTATAGGCTGTATGTATTTTTTAAACATTTTAAAAGTGTTATTCCACACTTAGGAAAAAAAAATGCTTATTTAGAAAACGTATAAAAATTTGAACGTAGCGGGACTCGAACCCGCGCCTCCTGTAGACCAGCCATACGTTCTCGCCAAGCTACGTCGAAATTTTTATACGCTTGTTACAACTTATTTATGTTGTTAGTATCTCTGTAGGGAGATTTTTATAAATTTTCGCTACCCAAAGGTAATATATAATATACTAAGAATTATCGTTTGGCAAGAAAGAATACTATTTTTTAAATATTTATTGAACATTTTTAAAGTGTTATTCCACACTTAGGAAAGAAAAATACTTATTTAGAAAACGTATAAAAATTTGAACGTAGCGGGACTCGAACCCGCGCCTCCTCGATCTCAGGAGGCTGTATGTATTCAAAGTTTATATCTCGGCTGTAACTTCCGCTTAAGTTGCAAAGTATGACCGATGATATCCTCAGCCGCTCGAGTCGTAGTAGAGATGTAAAACGGATGTCCGCTCGTATCGGAGAGAGGCAGTGACTGTTCTTTTAGAGATATATTTCAATCTTTCTGATAAGAAATATAGACTGAATCACCTTTGTATGACTTTTAATATAATTTAAATAAAATATATTTATTTCACAGAGTAACATTTTTTATTTTTATTCACGCTGTAACCCGCATGTAGCACGCAAAAGAAGTCTAGTGCTTAAGCACTCCACTTCCTACATAAATTCCGCCGTATTCTAGAGGCGTTGAGTGTTGACTGGCGGAACTCAACGCCGCTACTTTTTATATAATTTATAATATAATGAAACTGTTTTTTTTTGCTGGCAAGTTTAAATTAAACCAATATTTAACTCCATATAATATATAGGTAGGTATCAGATAATATCATAGGCACTTACGATAAGTATTCGCGTGTGCGGTGACCTCAGACGTTTGGCTGCACATTATGAAAATGAATCTAAAAATTATACAACTCAGTCTATATCGACGTCTGTGCATTTTTTTACAATCTGAGTGATGTACTTGAGTGCAGACGGATCGAATTTCCTTGAATTTTTATTAGATAATTCTATTTGTGTATCAAAACATAAGATTAGAATTTAATAAGTTTTCATGCACCCCCCTATCAAAATAAATAAGGATTAAAGAAGGAAAAAGTAAAATTATTGTTATTATTTTCCATTTTCTCTAACGTATAGTAACTTATCCATTAGAACAGTAGATATGCAAACTCTTCCAAAAAGAAAAAAAACTATATAATTTATAAGGTATTTATAGGTTATGCCTTTATGGTTTTGCCAAATTTGAACCCACACCTTCTGAAATTTCTTTTTCCTATATTTTTACAATATATTTATGTAATATATTTTTTATTATAATATTACAAAGTTATATTCTATTTAATATTCGTTTAAATCAAATCCGCATATGACATTTTATGTCGTGTTACAGCAATTCAACCCTAGTAGTATAGAAAGCCGAATTTGTTTACTGCATCGTGATTCATGAGTCTGATGCAGTAGACGAATAAATTTACCCAATCCCTCTTAGCGACAGATATTTCGCGTGTTTTGATTTAATATATATGTATATATATATTTTTCTATTTTTGTAAACATTGTGATACAACGCGGCTTTACTTGCATATTTTTTTGTTTTATATATTTTCTAATGAAAATTATGCTATAACTAAAATTATTTTAACTTAAATCATTATATTTTGAGCTTTTAAGTAAATTATTACTAAACAAATTTAGAGGCCAGTCGTGGCATAGAGGCACAAAGTGACATTACTGGTGAAGTGACTAATGGTGGTAGCTTTGATTCCCACTCAAAGAAATTAAACATTTAATATTTCCATTTTATTCGCTCGGGTACCAAAGCAAAGCACGGCGTAGTATTCCACCACTCACCACACGATGCCTCCGAAATTCTGCGGAAAATGAGAAATGGAGTGTTTTAACACTAGGTTCCCTATGCCTGCCCTGCTGTCAGGACACAGATACAGCCTGACGCTAAAAACAATTAAGTTTGTATATATTTTACTATACATATCGACATATACAGAAACGCGGAATAGTTTCTGACCTGAGATAGCTTAGAACAAAACCGAGATGATATCGTCTCAAATGGGTGCACAAGTATTTAGCATCGAAATGTCCTTTTGATAACATCTTCGCATTGTGCCCATTGAATAACTACTAATACTAACTAATAGTTATCTTAGCTGTTAATTTCTATTATTAAAAGCGGTAACCGCTATCGTTGGCTATCGTAGTCGTTTGGTAAGCGATACTTCCCTCCTTTGTACTGAACTGTATTTCGTATTACTGTTATTACTGTTTTGAGGCCAGTAGTGGCGCAGGGTAACAAAGTGTGACTGTAAAACCGATTGGTTGTGGGTTCGATCCCCACTCGAGGAGATGAAATATTTGCTTAAATTTATATTTTCATTTCTTCGCTCTGGTGTCGACGACAAGCGCGGCGTTGAGTTCTGCCACTCAACACGCAATGCCTCCAGATTTCAGCAGAAAGTGGGGAACGGAGTGTCTTACACTAGGTTCCCTCTGCCTACCCTGCAGTGTGCGGGATACAGCGTGAAGCTAATTTATTTATTACTGTTGTATATGTACATATAGATATTGGGGTTTTTTGTTTTATTTTCCTTGCATTTTATTTATGTATGTAAATAAAAAGTAATATTTTTTTTAAAATCTACTGCAAATTGATTAAATAATTAAATTTAATTTAAAGCTTTTTCTTTTTGCGTGTTGAGTAGCGTTGAGTTCAACGACGCAATATTTATATATGAGTATTCTTTTTAGATTCATGCTTTATCCTGCATATTTTTATTTTCATTTTCCTTCACAAAATAAAAAAAAATGATTCCACATTTCCACAATCCAACCCACAACCATCTTGCTTACACTCAGACCCTATCCCATTGCGCAGCGATAGTCTTTTTATATTTATTGATCTTATCTTTTTAATTCTTGATAATTTATTTCTAATCTTGTGTTTCTAAGTAAATCTAAAATAAATTAAAAGTTTTCATAGATAAATAAGATAATTTATTGTAATGAACTATAAGCCCTTATAATCTTAAGTTAACATTCTAATATTATAATACATTATAGTTTGAAATATAAAATCCCATAATCATAATACTTACACAGCATAAAAGGCTTATTAACGTAATATTATATGTATTATATTGTGTTCATTGTACGATATATCATATCATAGTATCTTAAACACTTTATAATTCATACAGTCTAGTACCAGGAAAGGAATAAACATGCATGCAAGTACTAAAGATAATTAGAAGCGAACTCCAATTATATGCAAATGTATCGAGTCGTTTTGAAATCATCTGTCACATAAAAACTATTTTATGGAAGAGATATCAGTTGGATTAAGCTAAAACAAAATCACGCTTCACGCTGTATCCCGCATACAGGCAGAGGGAACCTAGTGTTAAGACATTCCGTTCTCCACTAATATACTAATATATTATTATTAAGATTTAACTATTGGAACAAAATAAATATTCCGGCAATATAATAGTTTTTCGATATTTGAAGTTTAATTATTAATATAGGAGTTTTATTAGTAAAATAAAATTATATATAGTAATATAATCCATTCTATAGTAGTGTATTCGCACGTAGCCCTTCCATAACAATTGTTCTATTTTGTCACACACCGAAGCTAATTTTGTGACTAAGGCACAATCGCTATTAATATTTAAATAACATGGGTGTCTACGTCGTTGACGTACGGGTTAAAGTAAAAACTACAACTGCATTTTGATTGAGCTGATCTTTTATTATTTATTATGTATATTTTATTAAACTTAACTAAATACACTAAAATAAAAATAAAATAAATTTGTAAATATGCATATTTGTCCATGAAATTTTTATGGACAAATATGCATATTTACAAAGTTATTTCATTCTTATTTTAGTGTATTTGGTTAAGTATGTAATACTAAGAGTAGGCAAATTAAAAATATTTTAAGTTAGTTAGAATCTGTTAAGAATTCAAAAACTCGGCAAGAATGTATGGTTTAATTGACTTCGTAGATAGCGCTTCGTAAATTTCTAAGAGGGGCAGGTTTGAGTCCTGCGAAGATATTTTTTTTACTCATTCAAAATATTTTGTCGTTCATAATGTGAATAGTACTGAAAAATGTTAATAAAATGTAGAAGTATAATTTATATGCCAAATAAATTTACGTATTCAGATAAAAAAGCTTCAGAACCCGACGGAAAAAGTAATAAAATACGAAAACGAAAGAAATAATAACACGTATTCTTAAAAAAATCTTTATAAAATATATATTTATTTAATTCATAGGAATTTAAAAATGAAACGTATGGATGCTGATTTTTATTTCTTATTTATATTCGTACTTCACGTTGAACGGAATCAAATTACCATTATTATAGCTAAGTTCTTAATATTCCATATTTATAAAAAATATATATAAAAAGAAACATTAAATATTTTTATTAATAATTAATTGAGTTTTAGGAAAATAAAAAAAAACGATATAATAATTTAAAAGCTTTCTATATCACTCGAATGTCTTATTACAGTACCTACTGTATTATTACGTAATTCAAATATTTCGGACCGTTCGTCCATTGCCCAATATTCGATAATAAACCGGAATATTGTCATACACCTGACAAAAATCAGACTTGACGTGTCCGTCAGTTGTCTAACTCCGCGTATTGTAGTGAAAGCGAAATGTCTAATTATTTTTTTTATCTATTTTATAATAACAGAGATGACACAGCGTTTCGAGATACGGCCGTTTTAATTTTTTTTTCCACTGTGATCTTGATCGCGGGCTAAAAAACATTTGATTGACTTTTGACGGCGCAAAACGATCGCAATCGGTGCATTGATTCATGAAATATCAGACTATGCTTTATGTTAAAATAAAATAAAATAAAAAATAAAAGTCTGGTATATATAAATTGCCTTCGTAATGAATGATCTTTGATAACGTTCTTATTAGGCGCGTAATTACTTGGACTGTAGTTGTATATTGGCAGTTATATCACGAGATTAGCATTTCACTTTCTATCACTATTTAAAAATAGTTTAATTGGATAGAATTAAATTTCAGCGGTATCTTATAGCGGTTTCTTATATCGTATCAATCTTAAATACTTTGCTCATGTTAAAATCTACAATATTTAATATTGCAAGTTTCTTATTGCTTGTTTTAAAAGATAAATTTGGTACATGAAAACTTTTTGAATTTTGCTGAAAATCTTAATTAAAATTGAATGTAATATTATTGCATTTTACAAAATAAGAGGCAAAACGGAACTAACTTTATTAAATTACAGATTAAGACTTTTACGGCTATAAAGAAATTCGTAATTCACATTAACCGTAGCAAATTCCTTTATTGGCAACAAAAATAAAATAATAAAAAAATAAAACGCACAAATTTTCAGTAATCAGAGCTGAAAAATTTATAAATTTCGTTGAATTTGGTGAATTTTGATCTAAAACTATTACTTGAATGAATCACGTCCAGAAAAATACGACTACAATAGGCAGTGTAGAGCTAAAAGCAAAAAAAATGTTCAAAATCAGCCGGCGGGCGGCGCGGCGTGCGGCGGCGCGATTCTCACTTTCTGGTTTACTAGGTCGAATTAACTCGCTTATTTTATTTATTTCTATTTGTTTTATTTTTATATTGAGTGAAAATCATAGTGAAACCGTTCTAGAGTTTTATTTACGCTTTTTGTTCGCGTGCCGTAGGGCAAGGTAGGTTAGTTTTTTTTTTTCAGTGGCCACCCAGCCGTCGAATCTGTCACATATTTATTATAGCGTATAAATTACCAAATAAAATCAATAAAGTAAAATCTTTGAATATATTTTAATATTATTTAGTCATTTCTATGGATGATGAGATGTTAATTGGCTTGTTAACATAAGTATAATATAATTATTCATCGATAAAACGTTATTTAGTTTTTTATAACTTCGTTATACAAAATTTATATTTTATGGAGATGTATTATGTATAAGATTTGACATTGACGACTTTATATTTTTATAAGATTTATTTATTGCAGTTCTCTAGTAATTTAGAGTTGTTCAATTCAATTCACGTTATGCACCAATTGATTTATAATTTATTATTTTGATTTTAATTTTTTATACTTCTGATTGAGTTGGAGACTATTATATAACTAATATTTTTTTTTATTTATTAGTATATAATATTAATCTATCTGTTGAGTTGTACATGGAACGGTTACACTTTATTTTTAAGTAATGGCGTGTAATAATGTAATAATTATTTTCAATTTCTATATTATTACATGATCGCGTTTAGAAGGCTCTTTATTCTTCCCGTATAAATTATTTAATTTTGTCGCTATATAAACGATTGAAAAAAAAAAACAAAAAAGACCTACCTGCTTCGTAAAAAAAACTTGAAGATGTTCCTCCGTTTTATTTTCAACTCAAATTTAAAACACTAAAAATAGACCAAAAGTCCAAAAAAAAATCCTTATTTTAATATAAATGTTAATAACACAAATAGTTTTCACTAAGCACTACGTTCAAACTTTATATAAAAAAAAGGTGCAAATATCCTCGTGAGTAGCACAGCACATCGAATATCCATTCCACGGAGGGAGCTTAAAGCTGAGAGTGCGCGTGCGCAGGCCGGCGTGGCAGCGCGTTATCAGCGCTAGCGGCGCGCCGCGCGACAACAACAGAACTTGAGAGCCGATCTCAATAACAACAAGAAAAGAAAACGGTCCAGTTTCAGCGAGGCTTCCGGATGGCTCGGACGGGGCGCGGCCGGCGTCTCGCTCTCGCACCTTAGCCCTCTCTCTCCCTCTCCCTCTAACGGTACTCCGCGCGACTTGAACGATAGCGCAGTCGCGGGCGAAACACCGCCCCGCGAGCATTGCGATTTAGTATGTATTTTCCGTTGCCGATCTCTACATTTTACGTCTTTGACATCGCAAATAATTGCTATTCGCATACTTGATAAGCGTATACTGTCATTATTATAATAGTATACTTGGTCGAGATTAGCGCTAGTTTATTTACATTCAACTGGTTGGTGCTCGTTTGAAATTAAATAAGAAGCGTGGATATTTTAATGACGTTCGTTGATGTCTTTTGTACGTAGAAAAATTGAAGACAATTATCTATGTAACGAATATTTTTAACGATTTAGGCTAAATGTTGACGAAATTACTATCACAATTTTTTTAATAAAATACATTTTTTTAAAACCGTTTAAAATTTTTAAACAAAATTTAAAAAATACCAAAGCGAGATTGAAATCATCTCTCACCTATCATTACCCGTTAAAATAATTTCAATATAATAACCAAAACTGTAAGTAAAATTAAGCCATAATTATAGTTTCTCAAAAATCGATAAATGTCGTAATTTGCTCGAGT
>DWQW01011196.1:0-11603 GCA_018249695.1 Heliconius erato demophoon
CAGACAGACAAGAAATTCAAAAAAAATCTTTTTGCTTTCTATTAGTCTTTTTAAGTGTCCCTCTATCCATTTCAGTCAAAATTACTAAATGTACAGACAAAATATTTTTACTGTCTTATTATATATTCTATATTATTTGCCTAAACTGAATAAATTATCACTACATTCTCTGAGGCTAGAGTACAAAAACATGTTTATAAAGAAAGTTCCTATCGATAACTAGAAAGAAGGACTTTAATAAGTATAAAGCTTTTATATGTTTTGTCTTATTACATAGAATTGACTTTATAAGTTCGATCCACACTCGGGGGAATATTTAAATGGTAAATATTTTCCTTATTTTGGAAAATATAATAGGCGAAACACGACGATGGATTCCGCTACTCAGCGCTTGCTAAATCTTTTGTAATGGTAAGTGAAGAACGGTATAACTCATCATAAGGTTTTTAGATAATCAATTTTTATAACCGCTAAGCGTTAAAAATATGGGAAGATAAGAGAAATAAATAGTACTTAATTTTTTTATTATATTTTTGAAAACTTTGTTTTAAATACTTACTTGCTTCACTTTTACTTAGTTTCACGCTGCACCCCTAGCGGGTATTCTATTCCGCCAAACTGTATCGTTGATAATGTGTTTTCGAAGGTCAACCGAGGTCTCCCCTAACTGTCTTACCGCTCACTTTTCCGTCATAAATTTCTTAATTTATTTTAAATACTTTAAATATCTAAGCACTTTAAAGATTTAAGATAGAATAAGCTCTCAGAGGAGTTAGAAATCTCTATTAGGTCATAGTACAAGTATAAGTTGGGCCAAAGTTTGTGATCTATTTCAACAGGCAAAGTACCGAAGGTGATTGGATTGGATAAACGTTGGCACAAATGTTGGTAACTATTTGACAAGTTTCGCAATAGAAGAAGTTGGCCACACTCGTTATGCGGAGTTGTCAAACTTGGCTCGTTTTATATCTTATTAGATGCTACATATCTCAAGCAAGTATACGGAAAACTGTTTTATTACATTTTGTAAAATTTTATTATAACTTACTTTACTTAACTGAAATAACTTGATATTTTGAAGTTGCCAGTTTACGTCTAGAGTCACTAAAACATACACTATTTGTATTATGTTCTACAAGAGAGGTCGTCGTGGCTCAATGGCTCAAGCTTGTGACTGTAAACGCGAAGGATGTAAGTTCGATTTTCTCTCGGAGGAATGAATTATTATTTATTAATATTTTCATTTCATCGCTCTGGTATCAAGATGCCGCCATTTAGCACATGCCAACGACAGAAGCACTTACTTCAGAAGTAAGAACGGAGTGTCTTAGCACTAGGTTCCTTCTACCAACCCTGCTATACAGCTTGAAGCTGAAAAAGAAATATTCTACTACATATTATTTAAATGATGTAATTTATTCTTATCTAAACGTAGTTGATTTATGCCCACATCATTTATAGTCTGTATTTCACATTGACGTCAAACATGACATGACAACAGATGTTCGTGTGTTAGTTGTTATATAATAAATTCAGTACCAGGATGTGTCCAATATTTGGCTCCAATGTTCTTTTACACGACTTGAACACTGAGGAACACGTTAGTGTTATAATGCCAGAAAATTTATTGAAAATTTATTGAAAAATAATTGACCTGTTTGTCAAGATGGTTGACATACCCACGTTAGTTCCAAAAATGGATAAATTATATGTAACGACTAATTGTTAGTTATTCTCTTTATATTAAAACATATTAAAATCCTACGTGAATCTACATCCAGACAATGTAATTAATATTATCTAGATGTCGAATAATCCTTTCTTATTATGTAATATGAATATTATGTAGAGTTTGGAATAAAATGGTCGTTTGTAGTCCGTCTCTCTGTTCTGTAAGTAAAATGTCCAATGTGCCGCGAGACAGTGTCATGCGGGTCAGTGCTGAAGTAAGAGGCCCATGCATATGTAATGACATTCTATATTCTTGGCTCACGTAGCCATTTTATACAATATTCAAATTTATTATTTGGCTGTAGACTTTTCTATACTATGATTTTTAAAATATTTGATTTATTAAATAAGATTATAAACTAGCAGACGAAACATGTCTGGATGCAAACGTTACTTATGACTAAATCCCACTTTGAGAATATTTAAACACACACCATAAAAATATACCACATATTATTAAAACACGGTTTTTACCGGAATTGAAAATTGACATGCACAATAAAATACTGCTACTTTTAAAAATTCTGAAATTAACGTTTTTCTTGCTAAAATTTATAAAATTCATATGTATCAAAATATTTCATCAAATTTATATATAAAATAAATAAATCAGCTTCACGCTGTATCCCGCACACAGCAGGGTAGGCAGAGGGAACCTAGTGTTAAGACTTGACTCGTTACCAAAGTGAGAAAATGAAAATACTGCATTCCTTCGGGGTGAAATCGAACCCACAACCGTCGTATTAACAGTCACGCTCTTGTGCTCCTGCGCCACGATGATCGATATAAAATTTTTATTTTATTCTTATTACATTATTTTTACAAATAAAAGGAAAAATAAATTGTTCTTTAAAAAAATATGTCGGGTATTTGATTCTCAACCGGGATTGAGTGCTTAACTCAACAGTAAAAGCTATTTAATCTGTCTGGATTAAGGTTTATAAAAATAAGTTATGTATCTTTTTTATTTAAAATTCAAAACATAAAATAAAAATTGTAGGTTAGTGATAAAATCATTGTTAATTATAATAACAAAGTTTTATTATAAAATGCTACTATTTTAATATAATCTAATATTAAATTAGTAGAAATTTATAATAAAGCTTTGTCATGTTTTGGTGGCGATTCTATTTCGTAGTTATACTAATCCGTACCGTAGTGTAAAACATTTACTTTGTGACACATCGGTACTGCCAACAGTAACATAGCTTCCCACTACTCGTGGAAGATTTTAGTTAGTAAAATTATATTTATTATTTTATTTTATTGTATTATAAAATAAAATCAGCTTCTCGCTGTATATCGCACACAGCAGGGTAGGCAGAGGGAACCTAGTGTTAAGACACACCGTTCCCCACTTTCCCGCAAGGTTCTGGAGGTATTGCGTGTTGTGTTAACCAATATTATAATAACAATTTTATATGCATGACATTTTTTATATTTTTTGCAAGATAATTTAAAATATCATTCAATGAGATGGAAACATTTTACATACAGCGTGGGAAACTGTCGAACCTACTTGTTGCTGGTAGGTTAATGGGAAACTCATATTGTCTTCTCACATACCTTATCTCCTGCATTTTGCGATAAAGGCAGAGATGAGATGTTGATACAATTTCAAAACACAGTGATATGACAAAGTATTTTATTTTCCACTATAGGAGGAACTCAAGTTCCAAAGTTCCAAAAATTACAAATAATTATTTAGGGCTTTAAATTTCCAAAAGTATTACTACCGTATCGTTTTTGCTATACATCCAAGAGGCGCGAATTCGAGTCCCACCACGTTCAAATTATAATACGTTTTCTAAACATATTTCCTTTTTACAATATGGATAGCCAAGTGATTACTTTTAGCAATAATCTTTTATTTCTTTTTCTTAAATAATATCACCCTACAGAGGAGCCAACAACGTTAATAAAAATAATAAAATAAATATATAAGAATTAACGAATTAGAAGAAGAACGTAAGAGTAGTCGTTGCACGTTATCCGAGAGGTGCAGGTTCAAGTCCCGCTAGTTTAAATTGTTATTCGTCTTTTAAAAATGTTCTTGTAAACGGAAAGTTTTTGATTTTTGAAAGGAACTTCCTTATTTTTTACATATATAGAAACTTCATTGAATAACAAAAGTCACAATACAAGCAACAAGCACTTAAGTAAAACAGTTTTAATTTACGTATTATATTGATATCTCTTAAGTTTAGATTTATGCTAGAAGCTAATGTTTGCTCTATTTTAAATGTTACTCCTAATATCTCCGTTTCGACGACATTCTGTTCTATACTTAATGAAACTCACGTACTCGTATATGAAATAGGTACGTAACGTGCATATACATTTTAATTGTCAGGGTCTCCTGTCTCTGCGCCGGAATATCTTATTTAAATATCTCGACTAAACTCGTCTGCAGCTTTATTAAATTACCGACTTCGCGATGTTGATTTCCTTCACTGCCTTTAATAATTTAGCAAATTACATTTTTATGCTGTGACTTCCTCGGTGGCTTATTTCGAATCTTAATATTATGTCAATTTAGAGCGAAAAATCTTTGGAGATTTTTTACTTAAATAAAATATTACAGAATACCCGTGACCATGGACAACTGCAAAGGGTTCGAAACGTCGGATTTCCAAAAATATATAATACAAAATATACGCGACTAATCCGGATAAAAGAGTTTTATGTAAAATATTACACAATTATTAATTATTTTAATAAATCTATTAGTTTGTGTGTAAACGTTAGTGAGAGTTGCGCCACTCAACACCGCGCTTTTCCTTGTTACCGGAACGGAGAAATGAAAAAAAATAATAAATTAATTTATTACTATTCCTGGCAGAGTTGTTTTCAATATCGAATAATAAAAATATTGCTTAAAAGTTTTACTTGGCATGGTAAAGTAGTTTTTCAAACTCATATAATTACCTTATAAAATGTTTTCATTAAAACAATAGCCTTTGAACTCAAGGGATGTGGCGGGGATACGTAATTAACCCCACGCCCTACATTGTTTCTTGTTTTTAATGAGTTTTCTATGAAAAGGAAACTTTTTAGTTCATTGATTTTATTCAATTATCGATTAGGTATTGTTATACAAAACAGGTCCTAGAAACGTGGCCTTTCAATTATTAAATTAATGATTTAATAAAGGCCGTCGTGGCGCAGTGGTACAAGCATTTGACTGTAAGCGCTGTCGGTTCGATTACCACTCGGGGCAATTGTAACAAAGCGTCACTTAACATGCAATGGCAGTCAGAACAGAACAGTGTGAACAGAGTGTCTGCTTACCGTACTATGTGCGGGATACAGACTCAAGCTAAAAAATATTTACTGTAAAAATTTTATTTAATATATTAAAAATATGTAACATCAATTCCATATTCTATTTCCACTATCAAATATATACAAATCTACAAACATACATAAATTTATCTCCATATTCTCCATCCTCCACCTCACCGCGTGTGTGAAGCTCGCAGATTACCGTTTTAATTTAAAAGTTAAAACTGAAGTAGCCAGTTCCCATCACAGTATCATATACCACTCAAGCGGCGCGCGTCTGCTCTGTACGTACTTGTAATTTCGTCGGACGTCGCATTGCAGTTGTTTGGCAAACGCAGTTTCGAGCATATTATTATTATATTAGATGAAATTTAAACTGGGTAGATACCTATGCAGACAAGGCCAGTCGTGGTGCAGGGGCAGAAGCGCGGTGAGAATATAAACAGGACAGATTGTGGGTTCGATTTCCATTCGAGGAATGATATATTTAATATTTTTATTTTCTCGCTCTGGTGAAGGTTAAGCGTGCCGTTGAGTTTCGCCACTCAAAACGCAAAGCTTTCAAGAATTTATCGGAAAGTGGGAAAAGTAAGTTTCTTAGGGCGAACTCATTTATATATTGTCTTACAATTATAAATATGTTAGTGGCAACACCAACGCCCCACGTGTTTCCGCGCGATTGCGCGCCTTTTTGCTTTTTGTTTTTCCTTTTTACTCCAACGCCGTACGTAGCAAAGACACAAAGTTTAAGGCTTTATCCGCTGTGTTGAGATTTACATTTTACACTATGTTAAATTTAGTATGTATAAAATGCACATATAAAGGAAAGTTCCTTTTGGTTTATATAAAATTTTCTTCTATCTACATTTCAAATCAAAATATAATAAATGCATTTCACACTCGACACTGTAGTGGCGCAAGGTCGCAAGCATGTGACTATAACACACTTGGAAGAATGATTTATTGTTTATTAATAATTTCACTTCTTCGCTCTGCTACCAAGGGAAAAGCGTGGTGTTGAGTTCCGGCATTCAACACAGAATGCCCTGAAAAATTGACGAAATGGAGAACGGGAATATAGAATGACATATTTTTTTTATATTGAACTGCATTGGCCAAACTCTTATAATTTTGCATTGAACAAATTTTCCATCAACGTCTTTGTAAAATCTCTTGTCTTTTACTTAAAACTTGCTTTTTCATCAACGTAAATTGTCTGAACTTCTAAAGTAAAATATAAAATGTAGCATAGAGGCTGAACAAGGTGAAATCAGAGGAGCGCTATTATGGTGCAGGCTTTGTGTGGCTTAACTATCACGTTGGAACTGGGTTTTAGTACACACCATCGGTATAAAAACATATTCTATTAAATTGCGGTTGATTACATAGTATTTTCTGTGAAATAATTTTTATAAAATATTTTAAATAATAATAAATCAGAAAATAGCTATAAATCCTTTTTGTAATAAATACTTCGACAGAGACAAAATAAATTTCAAAATTTTAAAAAAGAAGCATTTTTATTTGCTTTTAAAACACGCATAACAACAACACTACACACTATAACTAAATTTAACTTTTTTGATATTTTTATATGTGGTATTATATGTCAAAAAAGGCTCAAAAACAGCTGCAGGCCGCTTTTATAAAAGCTTTGTGTGGCTTAACTATCACGTTGGAACTAGGCTGTTCTATACACGATAGGTATTAAACCAGGGCTGTAGTACTAGCCGAGGATTGCAATGGACGGAGAATATAGCCAGTGTAATCTGTCTATAGTGCAGGTATAATTTTGGTAGAAATAATTAGGGTGTTAGTTGATGTTCATATATGGATGTAAAATAATTTTCTAACCTTAATATGTAGCTATGTAAATTTGCAAATTATTTTTTTGTGTAAAGTGTTTATGTGAGACCAGTAGTCATGGCGCAGGGGCACAAGCATGTGACTAAACGCGACTGATTGTGGGTTCGATTCCCACTTTAAAAAATGGTATATTTCATATTTTTATTTCTTCTCACTGGCATCGTGGCAAGCGCGCCGTTGAGTTTCACCACTCAAGACGCAATGCCACCAGAATTCGGCGGAAAATGAGGGACGAAGTGTCTTAACACTGAACCCCTTCTACCCTATATGCAGGATACAGATAATTTATTTTGTACACATGCATTTAGTTCCGAGCAAATATAACTACATTTTAAGTTTAACAGAAATTTTAAAATATGTTATAGTTTTTAAATATTTTTATTCCATACATATTGTTATTCCATACTTAGGAAAAAAATACTTATTAGGAAAATGTATAAAAATTTTGATCGTATCGGGATTTGAATCCGCGCCCCTTTGAAAATCATCTAAGCGCTCTGACCAACTAATACGTTCATATGTTCACTTCACTGAACGTATGGCTTAGTTGGTGGAAAATTTTTATACGTTTTCTTAATAAGTAAATGTTATAGTTAATGTATTTTCTTATTTTATAACTTGTTGATGTTCACTGTTACACATTTTTCAATACACTTACATATATACTATAGATAGAAATGATAAATTTGTTTATCAATAAATACTTAATTACGAAGCAAATTAATTTCTTATTAATATTTAGAACAGGATCCAGATAACGTCAAAATATATTTTCCAAAACTGGTATAAAAATACTAATCATTAATAGGTAAACAAACATTTTTGAGGATAAAAAAAACCACCAATCCTTAGTAAGTCTACAATACCGCTTAACGGCTTCTATGATGTCTGTTTTTCGTTTAAAAGTACACGTTGCACTTAAAACATTTGTTTAAAGGACTTACTGTCGTAACTCGTACACTGCACAGCGCTGTGCAAAGGAAAGCCACTCAAACGAATCTTCTAAGGGAGTAAGTACCAGAAGGATTTTCTGATTTCGCTAAGAAAAACATAAAAGAAAAGATTCTTATATGCTCGGAATACGAAACAAATCTGTTCACTGCTTGCTTAGAAAATAACAAAAAAACTGGTAATAATATTTAAATGGATTTACTTTAAAAAGAACAAATTTAAGTCAATTTTACTATTCAAAGCTTGCTTATATTACATCAGTCGTCTGCAACTTTGCTTGCGTGGATTTCAATAACCCTTCCTTAGCAGTCGGGAATAAGTAATATGAAATAGGAGTTTTGAGACAATAGTGGCGCAGGAGCACAAGAGCGTGACTGTAATGCGACGGTAGTGGGTTCGATTTCACTTGGGGAATAACTTTTTAATATTTTTATTGCTTCGCTCTGGAATTACAGCAAAAAAGTATGGTGTTGAGTTCCGTCAATCATCACGCAATTTTTTGAAAATTCTAAATTTTAGGAAAAGAAACGATAAATAATCTGTGTGACTGTAAATACCAAAGATGGGGATTCAATTCCTACTCGAGGAAATGATTTTTTAATATTTTAATTTCCTCGCTCTGTTACCGCCAGAACGCGCGACGTCGACTTCCGCCACTCAACACGTAATGCCTCCAGAACCAGGCGGACAGTGAAGAGCATGTCTTAACACTAGACTGCTGGGACATACGGAATACAGTGTGAAGCTGAAAGAAAACAATATATAATTTGTCTTATTCCTTTATTTTTTCTTTAAGAATAAACGAAAATCTTTATGATTTAAAATGACTTTCTATAAATAAATCTAACTTAATTCTCCTGAGCCCGTCCATTAGTTAAGTTGCTAATTACAGGCGTGGGCTGAAGTAAAAATATGGCCTTGCTTTGCCTTCTTAAACGTCAACGAGAAGAGTAATACGTTAAGTGGTAATGATACCGTAAACCCGTAGTAGGCTTTTAGGCTAATTTGTTGGTGTTCTTGCAAATTGCCGTGTAATTACTTGTAAAAATAATTTTATACGAAGTGTTGAGAGTTTTTTTTTGTATAATAATAGCTGATAGAAAGACTGATAGAGATAAAGTAGAAAAATAATAAAAATATTATTTTACCAAAGTTTTATCATAAATCACACAGTAAATACAACACTTCTGGTAGTGAGGGCTCTCGAAGTAAAATGATCCTGAGAACAAAGACATCGGCTTTAGCACTTTCATACAGATTACACATTACATATATTTATTTTGTGGGACAAGTACGTGCGATACGAGTTACGTTGAATTAGTATAATTTCTATAAAAGCTTGTAAATGTATGTACTAGTAAAATCTAAGAATTATTTATTATCAATTCTTTGATTATTACTAGTGATTTTTAGCTGTTACCAACATGAGTTGTGTGTCTATTTATTTAAAATGCCATATCCTGATATGAATCCTGAAATGACCAAAATTATTTTTTTACCGTTTATTATTAAAAACGAATATTTACCTAGAACTCACAGTTGTCGCGCTTACAGTCACGTGCTTGTGCCTCTGCACCATGACGGCCTCAACATACACAGACATATGTATTCATCTGTTTTGTTTTTAAATGCACTTACGTGTGTCTTAACACTAGGTTATCAGGTCCCCTCTGCCTGCTCGGGACTCGAACCTACAACCTGCTGCGTTTACAGTCACACTTTGTGCCCGCAATTTAGTTACCTAAGATGTGCAGAGACAGCGCTGCCATTGTACACCATTGTATAATATTGCACAACGAATTAGTTAAATAAAAAATACTTATTTAGAAAACGTATAAAAATTTGAACGTAGCGGGACTCGAACCCGCGCCTCCTGGAAACCGAGAGCGTATGGCTTAGTGGTCAGAATGCCTGGTATTTAAGTATTTTTCTTTCCTAAGTGTGGATTAAAATAGTTAAATAAAATTTTGATTTCTTTAACATTTTTATTTACTTATGAAATTGAACACTGATAAGAAAAATTTGTACATATATAAATATTATTAAATAAGTAGGAGACATTATGTAAAATTTTAAAACATATGATTGATTAACTTCAAAACCAACTTCACCCTAAAAACACTTATTAAATAAATAAATGAAAAAAAAATGAAAATTTCATATAACATTTTAATAATCTAGATTATCAAATAACTGACAGACAAATATTTTTTGATTCAAGGATACCTTCTTTCAAATCAACAACCCTCTAACCGGTGGATCTCTTGTATTTTTAATACAAATTGAGAGAAAGTGTTATTTTATTTGCAATCGCCACTTAAGCCTCTCCACAATTTAGTAATTATGTTCATTAATTATTCGTAGCTGTATAATCTGTTTATTTTGAGCTTTGTGAAGGCTTCCGTAAGCCGTCGACGGTGAGCCCCTAATCTTTCTTGCTCTGAATCTATACTGTTCTTACTTAGTATTGGAACATTTTGTAAATAGATTTTACAAGACAATTAAATTTATTATAAGCTCTATAATCTTGTTGTGAACATTATCACTATTTAGATGTATTGGTAGCTTAATGTAACTAGCAGTAATTTGGTTTAAATGTAGCTATTTTTAAACAAAGCTGTACCTACATGTATTTCCCATATAAATTTTCTGTTTTGAAGACGAAATAGTTATGGCGAGTGGCATGTTTGAATTAATACATAAAAATATGGATATATATTATAAAATTTTTATTGTAATGATTTTATATATATTTAGGGTTTTGTTAAAAAAGGTGTCTCTTTCAACTATATTCTGAGAAAAAAATCTTAATATGTTTTTAAAATATTGTATTTTAAAAGCCAGTTGTAGCGGAACACAAGCGTGTGACTGTAAACGCGATAGTTTGTGGGTTCGATTCACACTCGTGGAAATAAAGTATTTAATATTTCCATTTCCTTGCTCTGGTGTCGAGCGAAGGCGCGGCGTTGAGAGGTCACTCAACACGCAATGGCTACGTTCAATGGCAATGCAGCTAATGGTAATACGTTCTCAGGTTCCTTCTACCTACCCTGCGTGAAGCTACAAAATATATTCATTTTAATCTTCTCATAAAAATATAACTATGTATTCAATAGAATATATAGTTATATAATAGAATCACTAAATATATTCAATAGAACAGCACGTTGTCTTTCAAAATAAATAACAAAAATATTGTTATTTATACACTTGTATTGAAACGTACTAATGAGAGTATTTAAGAACCTCTCGACGCTCTTACTGGAACGGAATTAAGTTAAAAGGTAACATTTGCAGAACAGGTTTGTCTACGCTGTCGCCATTAGTACCTACTTCGAACTCGAATAATTACGGAAAAGCTGTACTCGAATCCTTTACGAGTATCTCTTAAGAGTAAAATATAAGTTAAATTAGTAATAGTAAAAGTAAAATACTATATTGTTTTCGAATCTTAATCAAATCAAAGAACCAAGAACATCTAGTTCTGAGATTTATGTATGCGTTCTATGCCTTAGAAAACACAATATGCACCCACTACTGTATGCTGTTCGTCTAGGATCGTTTAGTTTATACAGATTATAGACTATACCCGGCATATTGTCATCATTCTAATAAAAACATTTGAGTATAGAGAGATATGACATTTTTTTTTGTATACGGTTAGGAACTGACTACTTTTAGAGTTGCGTGCTTCAAAATGTCAAAACGGAACCCGTATAGGATCACTTTGTTGCCTGTCTGTAAGACTATTTAATTTAAAATCGCGTCTC
>DWQW01011197.1:0-11602 GCA_018249695.1 Heliconius erato demophoon
GAATAGGTTCTTCAGTCCGTTCGTTCGTTTATGTTATTAATATTTTTTTAAGAAACGTATAAAATAATTAACTTTTGGGAGCAACCTCTAAAAAATTGTGTCTCAAGAAAAAAATGCTCTGACACTGTTTATAAAAATATCCCGCGGTATTATTTCATAACTTACAAGCGACACGTACCAACATTGCACTATTGCACCTGTATGTTACATGTATGTATGTGCCAAGAGTATTTTAGGGTACATACCTCAAAATTCTTATAAGATAACTTTGTTATTTGTCCGTCTGTCCGTCTGTCAAGACTATTTTGTACAAGATCGGTTAAAGATTAGATACCTCAATGTTCAAGTCTATATTCCCTTAGAGCACAAAAAATCTATCTTCTAAATCATCGCAATCAAATGACGATGACGAAAATATGAGGGTTTATGCTTCGTTTTTTGTCGCATTTTCTATCATAACTATAAGATACTTCTTTTAATATACAATTACAAAATTTGTTAAGAAGTTAAAATTTACGGCAGGTATGAAACTGGTACGAAACTCTCGGGGCATGAGTACGACTTGAACTTGACCGAAAATGGTGATTATTTTATAGATTATATAAAAATGCCTAAAAACGTGCTTCCTATGTATATTCTGTATACCAATTATATATTTAACTAATAATATATGTTACTAATTTAAAAACGGTACAGGAGCTAGATAAGTTATATTACAAATAATATCGTGAGTACTTATCCAAATCAATTAATTAATAGTTAAGGCTGTTTGTAATATCTATATTTCTTAAATGAATAATCATGTAATTCAAGCGGGCAAAGCCGCGAGCAGGCCGCTAGTTTATAATAAGAACAATATATAACTTTCGCTAACTAATGTAAAAATGTAAAAAATATTACTTGCTCCTAATATGTTCGTAGACATTTATAGCTCATAGGATTTGGATGTCTGGCAGGGGATGAAAACCATGTTAAGTGTCTGACAATGGACAACTTAATTTCTAATATTATTGCCAGGAAAATATTTAAAAAAAAACCAGACAAGCGATGGTCCCGTATAAATATTTTAGGTCTAGAGCTTTTTCTGAAATTCAGGCTTAGCTTAGCCAGAGCTCTTTCATCAGATACCCCACTTTAACACCAAATTTTAATTTTAACTAAATGTAAAAATACGTTTTTCGTAACTAAGATGCAAAAAAAATATATTAATAAGGTTATCTTTAATACATTTCTTAATTATATCAATAGTAATAAGATCCTATTTCTTATCTTAATTATTTGTATATGATATAAAGTTCATACAAACACTATACCATGTTTGCCAATTATACAATCTTGTTTTTATTTTTTAATAACATATGATAAATTTACATATTGTTTACAAATATATGACTATGTATGTAGCTATACAGAGTGTTTCATTATTTTTTTTCGAAAATAAGTCCCTTGGAATTACACATTTATTACTATACTTTCATGTTATAATATCACTACTATTTTAAAAACATATATGTGTGAAGCTGCATTATAATACTTCCTCTTTTTTTGTTTATTTTGCTACAAATTTATTATGAATTTAATATTTTTTCTTATTAAAATTCGATAGATATACAGACAGGTGATATCATTCGTAACTAATCCTAGTTATATATCTAGAACTGTCAGTGAACCTATTCAATTAAAAATTAACAATGTAATGTTACATTGTTAAGATTTAGAAGTGACGTTTTGAATTTTTTTTCCGAAATACCTATTGAAGTAACAAGGTCACTGCTATCATTTTCTTATAAATCAGTATTAATATTAAAAACCATGTAAAAAGATATACAACATTTTATGTTTAAGAATGTGAAATGATCACATGAACTGTGAACACTCCGTTCCCCACTTTCTGCCGTGTTGAGTGGCAGAACTCAACGCCGCGCTTAACCTCGACACCAGAGCGAAGAAATGGAAATATAAATTTAAGTAAATATTTCGTCTCCTCGAGTGGGGATCGAACCCACAACAAGTCGGTTTTACAGTCACACCTCGTGCCACTGCGCCACCACTGGCCTCAATAAATTCAATATTCATTCTCCTTTTAGAGATCTTGAGATCTATTTATAATCTAAGAGCTCGAGATTCTCTGCGAGATATTTATAAAGATGCAGATATTATTACAGTTACTTTACAATTCATACTATAATATTCTGTTTATGCGACAACATATTCAATGTCATAGTAAAAATAGTGACAGACATACTGTAGGAACGAGAAATAAAGGTAAGCTTGTTACGCCATGTTTTCGCCTCCAAAAAGTGAATAAATCATTTATGAGTCTGGGATTACACCCTATGGTTTTAATAATTTCCACTTGAGAAATCTTAGTTATATTTACATGTCTATACTTCAATAAAGATTTGTATTTTTGTATGTAAGTTTGTATAGTTTTCACATAAAAACTACCGGACCGATTTCAAAAATTCTTTCACTATTAGAAAGCTGCATCTTCACTGACCCACATAGACTTTATTACATTTAAAAAAAAAAGAGATCCCTAAACAAATGCAATAATGTAACTCAAGGTGTGAAAAAAATTATCTTAAATGATAATTTTTATATATAATATAAAAATTATATATATATATATATATATATATATATATATATATATATATATATAAATATATATATATATATATATATAAATATATATATATATATATATATAAATTAAAAATATTCCTTAATAATGAAAATAATTTTATTAAAAAGAAGTTAAAAAAAGTAATGTTTATATATATTTTTGATATCATTTATATTTTTAATCATATATTTTGAAGATAAATATATTATAATAATTTATAAAAAGTGATTTCATACTGGCAATCGCGGATTAGCATAAACGTTGGTTACAGGGTAGTGGGCTCAATTGTTATATATATTTTCCCACCCAGATAAGATAAAGTCCCACGTTTAGATCCGCCATTTTTAATATCATTGAAGGTTCGAGCAGAAAGTGTGAGCTGAACTGATATACAACTAACTCGTACTACATAAACCACAAAGCTGAAATAGTTCTATTTTATGAACCAGTTAAATTTAAATAATGACTCATAATCCCAATTTGTTAAAAAAAAAAAAAATCCTGCCTCTGGTAAAACAAAATCTAACGCTCCACGTATGAACCGATGAACGTTCACCAGAGCGGGGTTAACTAGAGTAATTAACATCTCATTTTAAATCTTAACCAGTGGCCTCCCTCAAGTTTGGGATTGAACGATTCCTTTGACAGTGTAGAAGGTAGTTTAGTTTTCTTAGATGGTGACACTTCTATATGCAGTAGTATCTGGTATAGCAGTACTTTTAATTCGCATAGAGCGAATCTTGATCCTGAAAAAATAAAATACAAGTTTACATATAAAACATATAAAATATATTTAAAACGACATCAAAAGGTCTAAAATTTATCAAAAAACGACCTTTAAATAAACTAAATCAAAATCGGGTCATCTGTTTCGCTAATCAGCTCCCTACCTAGCTGCTATGCCACAAGCATATCTGTATGCTTGTGGCATTTTATATTTCAAATTTCAATTTTTAATAGTATATAGTGTTTCTTACCGATACAATTCCTTGGGCCAACCCCAAAAGGCATATAGGCCATGGGGTTAATATTATGTTTATTTTCTTCAGAGAATCGTTCTGGATCAAACTTTTCGGGATTTGAAAAATATTGTGGGTCGAAGTGAAAACAACGTACTGGTATATATACTACTTCACCTTTCTTGACCTTGTGATAAAAAATAAAAATATATGTACGGTATATCATGTAAGTTATCTATAGATTTCCTTACGACTTGACATCCATCGATCACGCGACAATTAGGCGCGTGATTCATTCTACCCTACGACATAAAAGACCGCACGGGCAGTTTCACGAGCGTCGATCAAAGCTCGTAATTTTTCTTCTGGGGCGAGCTACTCTCGCCCCTCCCAGCCCGGGGACCCTGTTCAGACCAATCCAGGTCAACAGCAATAAAGTCCATTCGAAAAAAAAAATGTACGGGCAATCTTAGCTCTGTTGTGGCTCGGAGCACTACACGTGCTCTACCACTCTCCGAATCTCTCGGAGCACTTTATATATTCGACGCACCATCCTGTCTTACAAGATAGGAAGAATTTAAATATTTTTTTTTCTTTTTTGATCCCCAAAGTGTGGATTGAATTCATACACATAGCGTGTACGTGCGTTAGTTAATGTCACTCTCTGGTCTTCCATAACTTTTAATAATAAGTTAGGTAAGTACAAAATATTATATTAGATACTTACAATATAATCCTGTGTAGCGTGGTCATTAGGTTTTCCAAGATTATAGTCATTTGCACAGATTCTATCCAAGGCCATGGCTGGTGGCCATATCCTTAGTACTTCTGTAAATATTTATTGAAGTTAAGCTAGAAAAGCTTTCACAATTTTTGAACTACCTAATTGCTAAATCCAGATTAAAATATCAATACCAATACCTGAAGTCACCATATCCATATAATTCATATTCTGTATTGAAGAAAAGTCTATTTTTCCTCCTTTTCTTCTATCTTCTTCTTTTATCTCTTTAAATAAGCGTTCTTGTACATCCGGATGGAGTGCTAGTTCGTGTAGAGCGAAGGAAGTTGCTGTTGAAATAGACTCGTACCCCGCCATAAAGAATATAACTGCTTGGGCGACAAGATCTGTGTCTGACCATGCTAGCAAAAAAAGCAAAATTTTATAATATTTTGCAGATAAAGAGAGATAGAGTGCACTTTATTTTCTTCTTATTGGTTAGACAGATATTTCATGTTAATGGCGGAATTTAACGCCGCTATTTACTTTGTATTGTGTGGAAATATGGGAAATACAATATAAACAAGAATACTTAAACGAGTTGAAGTCACATGCATAATCATCTATCTGTCTATCTATGCGTTTGCGCCACAGCCTTTGTATTCCGAAAGTATTACAATTACACATTTGCTAACTAGATGTATTGTGTATATGGATTTATATACCAAAAAAAATGAGTATTCAGAAGGAATTCTCCAGAAATGGGACTGAAACTAGAAAGGAAAATAACACCGAGAGGTGCATGTGAAAATCTTCCTATGATAATCTTTAGTACAGCCCAGTAGTTTTAAAACATATAATGATGCTGGTATACCGAATTCTTATTATAACAAAACTTGACAAGTTTTTATGACACCACATATAGCAGAGTAGGTAGACAGAAACTAAGTAAGAGAGAATATAAAGACATTACACTCCGCATTCCACCTGAAAACGAGCCATTGCTTGCTAAGTGGCGAAACTCAATGCCGCACTTTGTGTTATCAGAACAGAGAAATGAAAAACAGATAGATATTGCATAAAGATCAATGTTATTTAATTTATTTATCTTTTTGGTATAACACGTATTTTGTTTTTAAAATATTTGGCACGTGAGTATCAATAGCATTTATTCAATGCAATCAAAATTGCTGCAATGCAATTTATCGATCACATTGATGATTAGCTATTATTACTTTGGTCTATTCAAGTATTTTAATACATAGTTTTAGTATTTATCTTTATTTCAGTGGAAAATTCAATTAATAATAGATAAGCACCCGGTATCTTTATAATAATATATTTATAATTTGGTAAATAGATAAATAAGTTTGTATTTAATAAAAGTACAATTTAAAACTATGTTAAAACAAAGTCCGTTTAATAAAAAAGTAAAATTAAAATGAGACCAGTTGTTGATCTAGGGGAACAAAAGGAGTGTCGTGACACTAGGTTATCAAGTTCCCTCTAACTATCCCACTATATGCATTCTGCATAGCTTGAAGTTAAAAAAACTATGTATACCAATTCCGGCAATTAGAGACAAACTACCCCAAGAGGATACCAGCACCTCTGGTAGTGAGGGATTCCTTCCTGAGGTTTTAAGCTTAGGCCGCTCGTCGAATTTTGGGGAGGGCAAAGTACCGTGCTAAAAACAAAGTAAACGAGGCATACGCTCCATGACAACCCCTACCACGCTTCACACCTTCAATAAACACGTCTATCTCCACCTAAAACGCACCTGTAACTTTTCTGGTGTTACACGAAGTCATGGGTGACGGTGATAACTTACATGCCGTACGCTCGCTTGCCTTCTCTTTTTCAATAAAAAAAATCACTACCGTAAAACAAAGACCATAATTATTTTTTTACGTGATTACAAGTTCCATTTCCAAATATTTACGAACTAAAAAAGTTCAACGTAGTTACTAACATGCTCGTTCCGTTTCCGGAAGCCGGGCTTAGATCAAATAGATTCTAGTTATAATGGTCAATAATCATCAATTATTAAATAATATATTAATACAAACCTTTATTGGTCGATTTCTTCCCAATAGAGTATTCTGTAACCGTAGCGAAACCGGCATCTTGATCTGCTTTACCGCTTTTATCGTCATGAGATAGTTTTCCTGTTATTTAAAACGCGCAATGTATTATAATTTTTTTTAATGGTCAAGACACTGTTTTTTAGTTGTCACCGGAATTAAAGATTAATCGGACATAAAGGTTGTTAAGTAGCGTAAATCAATGTCTCATCGTAATGAAATTAGAAAATGAAAATTATTTATTTTCTTGAGTGGACAGTTACATCGTGTGATTGTGACGAAGATGGAAGGCGAAAGTTCTTCAGTAAGACGGAAGTAAAACAAGCGTTTCTAACTATGTTTATATTCCAAGGGTTTACACCAATTTGTGATCATCGTACAATCACTACACGTTATTTAACACTCTTTTTAAAATACAATTACCCATTTTTACAATTTACATTTATACACGTTCCATTAGTCGATGTCAAATAATTATACTTAAAAAAATATATAGGAGGAAAGGCTCTAGCTAAACTCAGCTTGAATTTTGGAGAAAAATTGAGACTTCCAATTTTTGTACGAGACCCTCAGTGGGTCAGTCCGATATGCATTTGTTTGGTTATAATTATGTTTAGGTTTCTGTAATTGTGGAAACTGAACCATAAAGAAATTCATATTCACCTTTTTTAGCTTCCATTAGTAAATGTATCATGTCAGGTCTTATAATGTTTCGCTCTTCCCTGTCTTTCATTGTATTTAAGACAAGATCTATAAAGAATTTCGTTACTTCCTTAGAGAATATTGTCAATTTCAATCTCTGAAAGAGTACAAATTTATTAATAAAGTTATATATAGGCAAAATTATTTAGTTAGGGTCTGATTTAATTTATACTTAATGAAATTGAAAATATATATTTTAATGAAAAAAAAAAATTAAATTAGCTTCACGCTGTATCCCGCACACAGCAGGGTAGGCAGAGGGAACGGAAGTCCATTCCCCACTTTCTGCCGAATTCTGGAGGCATTGCGTGTTGAGTGGCAGAACTCAACGCCGCGCTTAACCTCGACACCAGAGCGAAGAAATGGAAATATAAATTTAAGTAAATATTTCATCTTCTCTAGTGGGAATCGAACCCAGAACCAGTCGGTTTTGCAGTCACACCTCGTGCCGCTGCGCCACGACCGGCCTCTATATTTTAATGTTGTATTATTATTGACGTTACATACAACTATGACGTCGTTACGCAGTGGACAGTATTAAAATATAGGACATATACAATAACGCTGTTTCCTTGTTTTAGTAAGGCAAATTACGAGATGGGTTCCGCCACTTAATACACTATGTCTGTAAGTGGAGAGCGGAGTGTCAGTGTGTCGAAGTGAGTCGAAACACTAAACTTTTTTTGATTACCCTGCTATATATGGAGGATACGCGAAGCTACAAAAAAATACTCTCACATTCATGTAGTACCTGTGATTAAAGGACAGGATACTCTTTTCCTGAGTGTAATTTCACATTCAAATAAATCTAAAGTATATAGTTTTTACTTTCTAAAGGAGACCTTGATTTAGCCAAAATATTAAATATATCTTAGTATGTATAACACGATTTTAAAACAACAAGGTAATAAAATATGACACAAGTTCCTAACAGCGTTGAAACAAATTGACTTCAATTTAGTGGTTTAATTTATTCGGAGCGCCACGTCTGACTTATATTTGACCTACAATGACCATCAACTTATTTTTAAACGTTTTTAAGAAGAAAAACAATATTCAAATATTTTTCACGAAAAACTAAGAGTTAAAGCAGCCACAGTAAAAAAAACTGTTCAAATAAATAAATAGGATGATACAAATAAATAGGATGAAATAATGGTCGTATACCGAGGATGCCATCTACAGTAAAATTGAGTATATTTCTTAAATAAGACAGAGATTATAGTAAAATAGCACAATAAAATATATTTCTGTCACTATTTCTTAATCGGAACTGTTAAATTTTCTGTCGAAATGCCGGCTGTTCCCACTTGAGCCGATGCTTAAGTTCATTTACTTGTACGTACTACGTACTAATTTCAGGACTTACTGATACGCATTGATTTTTCTTTGTGTTGGATAATCCGTTTGTGGGTCTTGTGGGTCATAGAGTGGTCTACTACTAGAAAAAACGCCAAGAACCTCATTCTTGCGCCGGCTTTTCTCAGCTTTAAGTGACTTTAGTGAATTGATGATGAACGTCATTGTAATCATTTTTGATACTCGATCCTTAGGATAAAGTATAGCTTGTCGCATTTTTCAAAACTTTATTTTTGTTCATTTGATCAAATCAGTATATAAGACAGCTTCACGGTTATATTTCCAAAGCAGATCCATATGAAGAATATGGATCAATTATTAATTATTGATAAGTTGCGAAATCAAATGTTGCGCTTTGCCATGACAGGTCGGATTACCAATTATATAAAAATATCATGATTTAATAAAAAAAATCTCAACTTACCTTTGCAACAGATGGACAGGCAGAAAGAATAAAAAACATGAGCATATGCCACACTTTGAAAGCAGATGCAGTTTTACCCATTTGGAAGAATTTGTTATTTTCATCAGCATGAGAGTCTACTTTGAGCCCAAAAGCACACGAGGCGATGACGTCACTCCCATATCGTGCTGTCAGATCCTTACAATCAACATCAATATATCCAGCTATAATGTTAAAAATTTAAAATTTATTGGTTTGAAAACCTTAAAAAGTATATCCACTGCATATTTTGAAAAACACTAAAGGCTTTTGCAGAAACTTGAATTATATTATTATTGTAAAAAGGATCATCTCGTAATGACTTTAGACCTTTCGACATAGAAATTTATGGACAAAAATACTAACAGGTATACATAAAATTTAAAAAAACATGCTTAATACATGCAATTTAAAATACATGCTTAAATAGACCAGATGAACCCTTTTTGTAATCGGTTTCGAGATGAAATCAAGATTGATAAGAAAGCAGTAAAGTATTTACACTCAGAAGTAAAAATCTTCTTCTTCAGAGCTCTGATCATCTGGTCGCCGACTTCCTCCATGAAGGGCACCATCAGCTTAATTTTGGAGCTTGTGAAGGCGGGGCTTAGAGTCGATCGCATGTCCTTCCAATCTTGTCCTGAATAATTCGTTTCAAGCTAATATATATACAAAATACATCTAAGAAAAAAATACAAATTTATTACAAGCTGGAAAGTCTCGTCATTTTCACAATCATTTGTTATTTCTAGTTCTTATAATATAATTGCATATTTTTAAAATACATATTTTTTTAGCTTCACGCTGACTCGTGCGTATAATATGATAGACAGGGGGGCGCTAGTGTTGAGACACTCCGTTCCCCACGCACCGCATAATTTTCAAGACTTTGCGTTTTGAGTGACATAATTGGCCGCTTGTCTGGTTTCCGGAAGTATGGAAATAAAAATAATTCTCTACCCAAAGGGGATATCGAATCGACAACTGTCGTGCTTACAGTCTAACGCTGTGTCGTTGCGTCACGACGGCTTTAAGGATATAGGGCTCGTCGACAAGCTAAGGCCGCCATGAATTTGATTTACGAATTTTTCTTACTTTTAATTATTCTTTTCGCAAGTGCGCAAAAAGTTAGAGTACATAACTTGAGAGCGCTGCGTAAGCTGTACTGTGTACTATATTTTATTATGGTTAACACAAAATATATAATTAGGATAAAAAAATATATCTACCTTTTAATAAAAATAAATTTCGTGCAGCCAATGGTTCAATTTTCTCATCTATGAAGGCTCGATGGTCATGAAAATACTCGAAATCTTTGACCGTGATCATCTTAACAAGGTCTAGATCTCGCAAAATTATAACAGGCTCCAGGAACTCATATCGTCCTATAAATCTTTAAGAAACAACAATATCAACGTTAAATTCTCAAATATTGTAAGAGAGCAGAAAGGACCTAGTGAGGATTAACTTTAGTCAAAATATTTACTAAACAATAGTTAACACTATTGTGCAATGTAATCTAATATTAGTGCCATTACAAAAGTTGAAGTAACTGTAAAAAAAATACTTCGAGTAAATAATATTACACAGTTCAGGAATATTTAAAGGATAGAAATGTATGGAATTAAAAACCAAACTCATTGGATGTAATGCGGGACACTGCCAGTCTATTTATTTTTATGAAAAACACAAAACAAACGAGCCCTCGGATCTTCTGATGGTAAGTGATCATTGCCACATACGGCACTGTGTAACATCAGAGGTGTATTGCTGGCCTTTAAGGTATATAAGCCCAAAATACGTGTCATATAGATAAACACGCTTTGTAAAAATAGCTATGTCGTATCGACCTGGAAACACTGCCACAGGTAGACCATTCTAGAGTTACGTGGCGCGCAAATTGTAGTTTCCTTATTTACGTGGCGCCTCAATTGAAGTTCTTACGAAACCGCTCATTAGTGGAGAGCCATATATTCAGTTGGTGTGTATGGTATTTAAGTTTCTGACGTACTATGCGGATAAAAAACTCGGCGACACGTAAAAGGTCAAACAGTTTCCCAGTATACTCCCCGTTATAAATACAGTAGAGAATGCATAAAGAGGAGATGTCTCTAAGAAAAGCCAGTGTCAAGTCTTTTATAGATCATTGTGTCCCCTAGGATTGGAAAGGCTCTACATTGTATGTGATCCACCAGCCCAGAGACGGGAAAAATACTCCATATGAAGCTAAACCTGAGCCTTATACGGTGCCAATTTGTGTTTTGGTGCGAAGTACCATCTTGCTCTGCTGATGGCCTTCAGTTTCTTTTTCAGGCTAGTTTGGCTTTGGTTTCTAAATGGTTTCTAATGATACACAAGTATCGCAAGTCTATGTAATAATTAAATCGTAACATTGATATTGTAAAGAGCAATATTTAAGTTTTTTGTTGGATATTCTCAGCAGAGCTGCCTTCCGAGCCGGTGGTAACGATATGTTCATTCGATAAAAGATGTGAAGGCTTATTTGAATAAAATAGATAAATAAATTTGGCGAAAAGTAGGGAACGGAAGTGTATAGATGGGGAAAAGTGTCTTAACAGTGTGGCCTAAGATCCCATCGTTTAAAACTGTAGGGATTAGATTTTCTAATGAAACTTATATTTAAGAATGATACATGATAGTAGAATAGATTACACTAGGGTTGCCCAAAAAAATCCTGCCGCAATC
>DWQW01011198.1:0-11602 GCA_018249695.1 Heliconius erato demophoon
TAGGTTAATTGAAATAGCGGATACAGACGTATCCGCTGAAAGTCTATCCTATAGGTCATTATGGTATCTCTCAGTGGAATATAAACTATCCTCTGGAAATATTCCTTGTCATTTCCTTGATAACTATAGCAAAAGGCTGCCGAGGTGCTGTACGCGGCTTAATAATAACTGAACCTAGTCAGCCAGCTCTTGAGCCTCTACAAATAAGCTATGAAAATTATTTTCTTCAGCATTATCCCGTTTACATAGCTAGACTGACTAGACTGTCCATCGTATCTTTAAGAGCATCTGTTGCTACCTTTAAATCTAATTTTACTTTTTGTAAGAAGCGGCTTAGCGAAACATTTGCCCATGAAATTTTCAAAATAAATTAATAAATATATAAATATTAGTAAGTAAGTAAGTAAGTAGGGTACAAATAAAGATATTCTTTTTTAAAGTTCCGTATGTATTAAGGAAAAAAGGAACTCTTATAAGATTATTTTGTTGTCCGTGCGCCCGTGTGTCTGTCTCTCAAGAGCCTTTATCTCAGGAACGCTTGGAGGTATAGAGTTCAAATTCACGCCTTATTCTCATATCTACGGCCCATGATTTCAAGAAAAAATAGTATTTCTACATTTACTTGAAAAAAGATATGGCCGTTTAAATTGCAAAAAAACGCGTATTTCGACACTACTGGAATCAAAATTAATAAGGTAGTTCGGGTTCACCTACAATTATGAAATATGGCAGCTAGTCTTTACAGGTACAGTACTAGTGCAGGAAAAAATCTGAAAACTATACACTTGTGGCTAAATTCTAAAATATAATAGCCTTAAAAAGGGGCAACATTTCGTATTAAAACCGTTAGTTATAAGTAAGGTATCAGATGAAAGACTTTGGCTAAGCTAAATGCAGATTAGCTGTCTTACCAGGTTGAAATTTTAGTGCTAGTTAGTGCATCACATATTTTCACCAATGAGTCGCCTTGAAATAGCAAATGACCGTCATAAGAGATCTATGACAATATGCACCAAAGCAACACCTGTACACCTGCTCATCGTTATGCAATAATTTTCTTTTTCATCTCAATTTGTGAGTAGGTATCATAAAATAAAATAAAGTCCCCTTGAAAGATATTATTTTTAAGATATCGAAGTAGCATTTGAAGAACTTTTAAAATGTTACTTATTTAGAAAACGTATAAAAATTTGAACGTAGCGGGACTCGAACCCGCGCCTCTTGGAAACCGACCAGGCGCTCTGACCACTGAGCCATAAATGTTGTTCTAATATTACATCACCTGCATTGAACCGAAACTTTAATAAAGCCCTAAAATTTCCTTCATTCACAGTACTGGCAGTGTCATTTAAGTCTTCATGGAAAAGCGGGCCTGACTCACGATGACCTGGAAGGGCAATATTTTTTTGTCAAAATAATATTATAATTTATTTATAGGTATCAAGGTATTAAGCGATTCCTAATCTCTTTTAATTGTTTTGCTCTTTGCGATGATATTTGATTTCTTGTCTCGATTAAAGACGATGATATTTCTGTCAGCATATGACAATTCTGTTAATGTCTAGGTAGAAATATTTAATTTTTTTTTCAGTTGTACATTTTTAGAGATCAGTGAAATCACAACTACTATCACAAAATTCACAACAAGGCCAGTTGTGGCGCAATGGCACAGAGTGTGATTTTCGACTGAAATCGACTGGGATTGTGGGTTCGATCCCCATTCGAGGAGATAAAATATTTACTTACATTTATATTTTCAATTCTTCGCTCTGGTGTCGCAGCAAAAGCGCTGCGTTGAGTTCTACTACTCAACACACAACTAAGTTTTTCCCTGCCTACCCTGGTGTGTGGGGGATACAGCGTGAAACTGATTCAAGCTTTTGTTTAATAAAGTGCTAGAACGTTCCCTTAGAAACATTTGTACACTTCTGGACGTCGTAAATCACTGTTAAGTTTTCAGGATTTTTGTGCTATATTTTTAGTCAAGTGCTCTGGTTATTATACTGTATATTTTTCTGTGTGATGTTTATAAAACTAATTAACACGCAATGCCTCGAAAATTCGGAAGAAAATGGAAAATAAAACTTTTTAACACTACTTTCTCTATGCCTATCCTGCTATATGTTTGATACTGCGCCAAGTTATTCCTTTCATTTACATACCTAAGGGACTAAGACTTTTGGTAAATTGCCTTCCTTATAAAATATGTTTTAAATTTTCCAGCACAAATTCATAAAATTTATAACAACTTTTATCAGACATACAATATAATCCACAATATTATAATTATTTAACTATGAAGTTTAAGAAGTATATAAGTTTTTAAATATATTTGTTATTTTGTAAAGGAGACCATCTTGAAGATATAGCTTATGGGAAAACGAACAAACAGCTTAGAGTGCCAAGTATTATTTCGCTACTAAAGTCATCGTTAAATATATCTATTGGTAAATCTTTAGCTACAAACTTGACCAAAGATGTGTATATTTTTAACTTCTAGTAAATACACTATTAAAAATATTTGAAATATAAAAAAAAACACTTTCAAGACGCATGCAATATAAAGTTACAAAAGTATTTAAAACATCATCTTTCATGCCACAATCTTACATTACTTCATATATAAATATAAAATTAAACGTATTTAAAGTAGGTATCTAAATAGTAATTACAATTAAATCTATTTTATGTGTAATTTAAACAGAGACTGGTGTAATTAGTCTGGTTTTACATTTTTGATGACAGAATGGTTTTTCGGTAAACTAATATACAAGATTAAAAGTTACAAAAATGCTATTTTTTGTCCGCTATACAATATATCCAAGCTAAGTACCAGCACAGGTGCGATTCGTTTTATGTATTAACCTAAAAATTATGTTTGACTTATGACGGTTCTGAATTTGCTGAAAATATGTTTATATTATACTACAATTACTAAAACATTCCGTTGAAACAGATGGCCGTAAATTATAAGTTGTATAAAAATAGATGTTTATTAGATTTCATTATATTTTTCATCTGTCAAATTATACTAATTTCGCATTTACAATAATTGATTCAATGGAATGTATTTAGGGTAAAACTTTTAAAAGAAAAAAAAGTAATGCGCAGGCCTCAATCAACATAGAAATACGTGACTCGTTGTTGCGGTGCGGGGCATAGTAGAAATGTCTTGGAACTTCAGCTTCGGTTCCGATAGACCGGTACTTCTTATTGAAACAACACGTTGGTCTCCGAATGTGGCACGATATCCGCGGTCAGTGTGCACAAATAAGTTTAAACGCTGAGAACGCCTCTCTTTATGACTAAAAAGTAAATTGAATACCGTTAGTTGTTACCTATAATTAGTTTAATTTTGTGTATTCTTTTAAATTAACCATATCCGATGTTTTCAAAAGTTTCCATTTGTTTGATTAGTATTTTAAGATAAGCAAAACTGCACTGACTTTTAATTAATTGTATTTATTATTATTATATTGATTGCTTTTAATTGCATAAGTACAGTTAGCTATTTATAGCTTTGTCCTCCACTACCTGCCGTTCCTGACATGGCGTGCTGGGTGCTGGTCTGCAACGTCACAACCATAGCGTTTGGCGCTCCGTTCTCTCTGACCTCTCCGCTAGGGATAAAGCGTCAAGCTAAAAAAAGAGTAGTTTTTTTTGAGTTATTTACGTAACATTATTAAAATATTTCATGGTATACTCGTACATTATATTGTACATGTCGTCATCCTTCTATTATGTACAGCCGGGAAAATGCCACTGGCCCTAATATGTCAGAGTAGAAGCAATTTGTTGAACAGAGCCCACGTTCAGGCAATGTATAGGTGGTACATTTACCCTATATGTATTAGACCGAAGAACATTTCTTATAAGTTGCTGTTCCGTATAAGTATAATGGGGATTATCGGTCAAAGGGTAAAATATAACTTATAAAAATTGATAAAGTTACGAAAAAAAAAATACCTTAAAACTTTAGAGTCGTCTTCTCGCTGTGCGTTCTCTACCGTATTTATCATGGGGAGTGTCTCGAAAATTGATGACATGATATATGGGGTTTTTTTAGTGGTTAAAGCGCAAACTTGTGTCTTTTGTGGATTGAATTCAAGCAGGTTCATTTAATACCACAACAGAAGACACGAGCTTATTTCGGTACTGGTCGATGTCATTGATATGCAGAAGAAACAGCGCAGGGCAGCGATAGCACGCACCTTTCTTCAATAGCCGCAGCACAGTGGTAGGTTAGGTGAAGAGAGCGGCCAGGAGATCTGCTTTCTCTTTCGCCGTATGTAGCAAGTGCAAGATGTCATATGTCAATGGCGGAAGCGAAGGCTGGTTAAAGTTGCCAAGTGTAGCCTTTGAGAGGGCCCAAAACTGAGAAGTGTCGGACGGATAGCTCTCAAATTTCGTGAGACCTCAAAGCATGTGAATGCTTTGAGTCTTGCACCTTCGGATCCTTAGCGACCAGTGCCTCGGCCCAGATTTGATATACCTCGCCTTTACTGAAGGCACCAAGTTTGTCAGGTCTATCAAACCAGGGCTGTGACTTAGCACCAAATGGCACTGCAGACCTAGAAATGTAAAGTTACATGCCCTGCAGAATCACGTTAGCAACTGCAGCGGCACAGGTACTAGGGTCATCAGAAGAGAATGAAACTGGCATCAGGGAAAAATGAATAAAATCCCATCCAAATCTGTTGACTTGTAATGCGAGACGCAAGTAGTCGTGGGTGTTCTGCGACTGTTGCGCTTAATGAATGAAAAAAAAATGAATTATTATAAGTAGCACGTAGTTATAGTGGAGAGGAAGACAGGACGCGCTCTTGGCTTTTCTTTGGAAGAGCTTCGAGTTTTGTCGAGTTTCAGTAATTTAAATAAGCTTCTGATGGCAAATATCTTGTTACAACGATACCTTCTGATGACATATTATGAAATTCTTAACACTGAACCTGTGTATCTCTAAAAGATTTTGGGTTATTCACGATCAAAACGATTAAAAGTTCTAACCACAAGATACATCACGAGTCAAAGCATTGTTCATTAAATAATATCCTTAACGGTATTTGGGGAATCAGTTACACAGACATCTGACAAACAAATATAACAGTTCAGCTATATTATAAGAAATAATGAAAAATTCCTTTAAAAAATGTAGTTAAAGTTCAACTTGACAATATAATGAATATACTAATAATATTAATTAAATATTCGGATCGCTCAAACGGGCGAAGCTGCACGGAGGCCATTATCCAGTAGATTATTAGAAGAAATTAAATAAAAAAAAAACGTAATAAGCCCTAAATTCCAAATCCTTTAGTTCTCTTAGTTAATATGTATGAGAAATTATACAAACATCAATAATGATGTTGTTTCTGTATAAATGTAAACTTTTATCTTCTAAAACCTTTTAGCATTAGGGTTAAAGCTTACTATATATGGTCATTCGACTGTTTATATAATTGAAATTCCTTTAGCAATACTTTTTGCAAACAACAATTTATATGGAGACAGAAAATATGTGTTATTGCCTTGTCAAATTTTGTTATAATATATATACCTAAAAGGTCTACTGTGACAGATAATAAATTTGATACAAAACCTTATTTGAATCCTTACCAAGGCAGGCCGAGGGATACATACATACATATTTAATGCATATTTCGTAAAAATATGAATCAAGTATTCTATATATTAGTTAAAAAAATAATTATTAAATAGACACGAACATCAAATTCAGTTACAAATTACTGTCATAAATTTGGCATTGGTACCTCTACATCTACTTATAATTATTAACACATTTGAAAATGTTTGAACAGGAAGTTTACTATATTTTTTATTTTTAACATTTTTAAAGTGTTAATCCATACTTCGGAAAAAAAATACTCATTTAGAAAACGTATAATTTTTTTTTAAATATTTCAATAAATAGTATTCTCTCTTGCCAGACGATAATTCTTAGTAATTGTCTTTAGGTAACGGAAATTTGTAAAAATCTCCCTACAACATAAATAAATTGTAACAAGCGCATAAAAATTTCGAAGCGCCATAAATGAAGAACTGAACTGAACTGAAAAATTTCGACGTAGTTTGATGAGATCGTATGGCTTAGTAGTCAGAGCGCCTGGTCGGTTTCCAGGGTTCGAATCCCGCTACGTTCAAATTTTTATACGGTTCCTAAATAAGTATTTAACTTTACTATATCTTAGTAAAGTTGGGCTTTCATTAAAAGCTCCACGTTCGTTCTTTTAACACAGATAAATTAACCAACATAACCGAGATTATAAGATGTCGAAGTTTTTTAATTATAAAATTTTGTGGTATCATAATCTAGAGGTTCGTCGCACCATCGAAAGCCTTGTCTGATGGTCCCCGTTGCTTCAGTATTTGAGCGGTGTAGCTTCGATACGGTCGTCGCGCGCGTCTCCTTGCGTCTCATCAGTGTATTGTTCGATGACTACAGTATTCGGTTCAGTGAAAAAAGTTATTTCATTTGTTAGTGCTTTTTTTCATGATTATAGATATAACATAAGAAAAAAATATTATTAATGTAAGTATTTTTATTTTTCATTACTTTTCATTTTTAACTTTTAGCTTAAGTCTTTATTTAATTGAATTAAAAAAAACTTTTGGTATTACAATATATGAAATAAATTCGCCTTGGTTAAAAATGTACTACTAAGTACTTCCTTCTTAGTATTATCTTTTAATTATGTTATTAGTATATCAAACATTAAAATTAATACCGATCAAATAAAATTTACATAATTAAAACAATTCAAAATAAAGGACTTCATAGTACCATATAAATTTACATTGTGGGAGCTAATAGATATTCTTAAATTTAAGCAAACATATATACAGTACTCTTAATATAAATAATTTACTAAATTAAATTAGATACTAATACGTTGTGTAAGTATAATATACGAGAGAAAAAATTATAATTGATTTTAGATCAGATCTGAGGAAATACTACGTATATAATATGTTTAACCGTAACCTTATAAAAATAATCATCACTATCAGACGACGACGTGACAAACATATGGTTTAAAAATATATTATATTTTCTGATTTTCCTAACTTAGCAAAGGGGAAAATAACTACGCAGCACTCGTAATTTAGCCCTGTGAATATGTGATATCATCGTTTTAGAACACACACACTGTTGTTTTTTTAATGAATAATAATTGTCAATTATTTCAAAAATTGAGGCCAATCGTGGCGCAGAGGCACAAAGTGTGACTTTAAATGCGACAGGTTGTGGGTTCTCCCACTTGAGGAAACGAAATTTTTAAAATTTTAATTTTTTTGCTCTGGTGTTGAGCAAAGCGCGGCGTCGATTTCAGCCATTCAACACACAATGCCTCCAGAATTCTGCGGAAAATGGAGAATGGAATATCTTAACATTAGGTTCCCTCTGTCTAACCTGCCTTGTGCGGGATAGAACGTGACGCTTAATATAATTCAATATTTTTTTAATTTTTAAAATCCATTTTGGATATCAATGAATTGAATTCCTCAACGAGGGCGTTTGAAATATAATTTTACTAGTCTGTAAAATTGGAATGTAGGTTCACAAATAAATGATTTCATTCGAGTTTCACTACCTAAATTGGGCAAAATTAATGGCTTTTGTTATCTAATTTGGGGAATTCATATAAGACACAGGGTTTTAATCCGTGCGCGCGCTAAGCCTTCAGTAATACTTATTTTTTAAGTAATATTTTATTATGTAAAAATTGCGAGAGAAAAAAATATTCTATCATATATTTTAACTTAATTCTGCATTAATATGAAAACTTACATCTAGGAAATACACTCCCTTGACTTTATCATTAAGAATTTTGTTTTTACAGCAATTATTAATTTAGAAAAAAAGTAACATTTTTACTTAAAAAAATGGTCGTCTAATATTTTAATAGAAGTAAACATATGTTACAAATTTTAAGAAGCAGTTAGAATTTTATTACGAGGCATTTGCCGCCTTATAAAAAGCTTGTCTGAATACTTAAACTTTAATATCTTTTAGAATTTGACTAAAAATGTTGTTATTAAACATTTGGTATTATAAGCACTTACCTCTATTAAATATGCTTATAATGTTTCTAATTAAATTTTTTAATTAATGTTGCCTAAAATTGAAAATTTATTGGATATTCACAAAGAATTTCATTATCAACGGCTTTCTGTGCTAGACGTATCTTATTATATTTCTTATATAGGATCTCAACAATTGCAAATTAGTTTATATAGTGTTTTTTTTTATTCTTAATATTTTATATGATAATTATTAATTTATTTATAAAAAACCTTAAAAAAACCAAGCATTTTGAAATGCAATGTAGTAGTATTAGTACATATATTAAGAAAATTAGTCGAACAAAACATTAATTTAATGATAAACGTTGTTTTGGCTTCGAGTAGAGCGAAGTAGTCGTGTTTGACTGTTATAAATAGGGCGATTTATGTGTGTTCGTGAAACGTCAAATAATATTGAAACATAACTGCTACGGAAAAGTTTATTTTCTTCATGTAGTTTTTTTGACTGACCACACATACATGTTTTGTGTGTGTGTGATACTAAAAGCTGACACTAAACGATTTAAAAATTAGGCAGGTACTTATATTTGCTAATAAAGGTTTTACTAGTTTTTTCTTCCTGAAATGTAGACGCCAGTCGTGGCGCAGCGGCACAAAGTGTGACTGTAAAACCGACTGGTTGTGGGTTCGATCCCCACTCGAGGAGATGAAATATTTACTTAAATTTATATTTCCATTTCTTCGCTCTGGTGTCGAGGCAAAGCGCGGCGTTGAGTTCTGCTCAACACACAATGCTTCAGAATCCGGCAGAAAGTGAAGAATGGAGTGTCTCAACACTAGGTTCCCTCTGCCTACTCTGCTGTGTGCGAGATACAGCGTGAAGCTGATTTATTTATTTTTATTCTTCCTGAAATGTATATAACAGTATTGTAAATATTTAAAGCATTAACACATTTATTACGTTTTGTAAGTTTTAAAATTTTCTGGGACACCTATCCTAATATAAAAAAAACATCTTAGGTCATCCAATTTAAAGTTTTACGACCAAGTGTGGTCTGGTGTAAAATATTGGTATAGCTGGTATCTGATAATGAATTATTGAAAAAAAACTATTTTTTATTCCTTTAACTATTTTTTTTATAATATAAATTATAAAAAGATTTACGACATAAATTTTAAGCTTATTTAGTGTTTATGTAAATACATTACATTAATACAATCCCCTTATTTTATTAAAATTAATGCATATTACTAAAATAAGGGGGAACACAAATAGGTATATATTATTGCAACACGTCATGATCTTATGATCATGACGTGTTGCAGTAATATATACCTATTATCTTTATTATTAAAGAAACGGTACAAAAAAGGCACTATGGCTTCTTCTCCAGATAACCTTTAGGTCTTGCATATTTCTTTAACATGTATGCAACCAATTTTCTTCATCTCATTGTGTATGATAGCAACCGACAGCTAATCTTAATCTATTTATTAAGCATAAAAAATAATTTGGTGCTTTACTAATAAATGTAAGGGCTTCCATTTATTCTAAAAGTAAAATTAATAGAGGTTTATTATTAAATATTTACTTTATTAATAAGTTATTAACTAGTCTGGATTTAAGTAGAGTGTCTCCAAGTTATTGTTACACTCCGAAAATTAATTTATTTGCAATACTTTTTTGAAATTTATTATTTATCATTTTTATGTATACTAGTATAATGTGGATATATTGAATGCATATAAAAATACAATATTAGATTTTGTTGCATAATTCATATGTGATGTGATGATTTTTCTTTAAAAAAGAAGAAGAGGAATAATTATGGTTACATATATTATATACAATTATTCATTAGGGGTACAAGTGTGTGACTGTAAACGCGACTTATTGTGAGTTCGATCCCCATTCTAGAAAATGAAATATAATAATATTTTCATTTCTTTGCTCTGGTGCCGGGGCAAATGGCGTTGTTAAGTTCCGCCACTCAACACGCAATGCCATCAGAATTTGGAGGAAAATGACGAACGGAGAATCACAATACTAGGTTCCCTTCCCATTCATTTAGGGGAAATAAAAAAATAACATAACCGACGATAATGTTTTATCGATAATTCAATATATTATTTCATATGAAATTGTCCGCCTTTAGAAACATCGCCCTGACGTCTATTGTAATATAAATAAGGCTGTTATTATTTTGATAGCTTGTCATTCACAATGACATGACTGTAATTGTTCACTAGTAATAAAAAGTGTTTCTTGTGTTCAGTAGTAATATATTTTTACTAAATCTTACTAATTTGAGTGGACTATTTTTTTTTTATAAATATACAGTGTATGTTTATTTTCGTTATCTTTAATTTGAAATTATTTACATTGTACAATTTTTTTTTCAAATTATTGAAAAGAATTGTATAATATTGTTGTTAATGGATTATAATACACGAAAGCGTATCCAGGCATATTGCCGAATATATAATATGCCGTATATGCCATATTTATAATATACCAGTTATATTTTCTTAGTTTTTTCCAATACTTTAATAAATATTTAATAAATAGCGGAAAATTGTAAAATTCACCATACAGAGATCTAAACAATGTAAATAAGTTGTAATAAGCGTATAAAAAATTACAACGTAGCTTGATGAGAACGTATGAGTTAGTCGGTCAGAGCGCTTGGGCGGTTTCCAAGAATCTATTCCGCCCCTCCATAATACCCCCAAAATCATCATCAATAACCCAAAAAATAAAGAACCCAGGTTCTTTTCCACCAATTTTACTGGTGTCTACTGTAGATACAACATCATCATATTTATTTTTTTTCACTTTTCAGACAGCAATTCATTTAGCACGTTTGATGTTAACGGTTATAAAGTAACATGATTTTCATCTATATTTGTATTTTCCTTGTGCTGAGTCTTAAGTTTCTTTTAGTTTTTTAAATTACCATTTATTAATTAATATAAGCAAATTAAACAAAAATAGTCAAGTATTGTATCATATGGAAAAATTATTGAAACTAGCTCGAGGTCCCCCTGTGAATGTTAAGGGGATTTCTTCAATAGTTATAAATAGTAATACTGTAAAGTCATCTTTATTATTATTTAACACCTCCAAAGATGCATTATTAATTGTCCGTTAAATAATTAATTTTAATTAAAAAATCTGAGGCGAGTCGTGGCGCAGGGGCACGAAGTGTGACTGATTCCATCCCCACTCGAGGAAATAAAATATTTATATACATTTATATTTTAATTTCTTCGCTCTGGTACCGAGGCAAATTGCGGCGTTGAGTTCTGCCACTTAACACGCAATGCGTTCAGAACTAGGCGGAAACTGGGGAATAGGGTGTCTTAACACTAGTATCTCTCTGTCTACCTTCCTGTGTGCGGGATACAGCGTGAAGTTAAATTTAAAACTAGGTGTTAATTTTAAAATAGAGTATGTTTGTTTCAAGACCCCTTGTATTGTCTTAGCACGAATGGTTTCCTCCAAATCTTTTCACAAAGCCTGTGAGCTTAGAGCTTTCCAATGCCTGTCTAAAGG
>DWQW01011199.1:0-11601 GCA_018249695.1 Heliconius erato demophoon
TACACGTAAAAGAATGTTTTACTGTAATCACTGGACCCAGAAAACTATTTCCGAAAAAGGCTCATAGTAAATTGGAAAGCCTCGTGCTCGTATAGCGTTTCCGCGCAGCACCGAGGAAATAAAAACAAGGAAATGAAAATAGGTTAAGCGGACCCTCGGGGTAGGAATGACTTGAAGATGGGTTTTTGTATCAACTAAGCAAGTATTGTTCATAAAATTTCAGGTTGCATCGTTTGAGTGTTTTTTTTGGACCATTTTATACTTTGGTTTTGTATTTTTTTAATTTTATTGCAATGGGTGGTGAACTTTACATGTTTAAAAGCGGTAGATAGTTTAAAATGGGCATATTTGACTTTTAGTACATGGTTTAATCTGATTGTATAAGCATGATTTTAAAGACGTGTTTATAATTTTGTTTAATAAAATATCTAAATGATTACCTCTACGATTAAAGTAAAATTTATTAGGGAGTTTGAATGAAAATACCTTGTTATTACTTTAAAATTTTCAACATCATGGAATCTTCAATTACGTCAATTTGCCGTTATAAGTAGATATTAGAAAATAAAATTATTAACTTCAATATATTTTTCACAGACTATAAATAGCACTTATGTATTATTTTAAAAAATTATAAATATATCGTTCAGAGCGTCCATTGCAGCACGTAGCTGGCAACCTGTCCCACTTTGTTTGGGCGATAACGTAAGCTCGAATCAAACATGGCTGAGTAATTACGTCGGGTAAAGTTAAGGTGTTAGCTAATTGGGGAGGCGCGGTGGCGCGTCACTAAATGACTCTGATTTCGAGTAATCCTACCCGCCTCTTTTACTGGAAAAGTAGGCGAAAGCTTAAGACACATGTCAGTTTTATAAAAGCAAAATATATTGAGGTCAGTCATGCTGCTGGGGCACAAAGTGTGATTATAAACGTGATTGGTTGTGGATTCTATCTTCACACGAAGAAAATTAAATATTTATTTAAATTTATTATTTCATTTCTTCGTTCTGGTGTCGAGGCGAGGAATGCGATTCCTCCAGAATTCGGTAAAAATGACTGAGTGAACGGAGTGTCTTAACACTAGGTTCCTTTTGCCTACCCTGCTGTGTGCGGGATTTTTTAAATTTTATAAATTTTAGTTATTGAGAATTGTAGACAATTTAATTTCTTTAAGTTTAATAAATTATTTAATAATAAATATTAAGGTTATTATTGTGTATTGCAATACACACTCTGAGAAATAAATTTAACACTGTGGTAAGAATTAATGAACCATTGAACTTCGCTGATGTCTCCAATTTTGGTGATAACTTACATATCAAATACACTAGGTTTCCTTTGCAAATTCCGCTATGCGAAAAACGTGAACCTGCTTTTTATTACAAAAATAAAAATCATACCAAATTTTCCTAAGCATGACACAATGTCAAATGAAGTATGCTCTACCATTCAAATACTGCGACATTGACCCAGTGCTGCACAAAAACATTTAATCACTTAACCTTATAAGGAAACATAAGTATGTATATTGAATAAACTAAGTGTTAGGATAAAAATGAATTGCTATTTATGCCTCATAATCCAGGATTTGGAGGGTTAAGTCGGCCGTTCTTTGGTCGTCATCAATCTTACTCACCCGCATAATCGTTGAGAACCTTAGGATTAGGGCGACCTACGTTTTTAAACTGGGTTTGTTGGTGTGTGTGCCCAAGTTCCCTTTCGGTCTTGTGGTTGGCCTTGATTCGGTTTTGGAGCTTGTACAAGATTAATCAAGGACCGTCAAGAAGTAAATGTTTAATTTTGTCTGTAAAGTCTTAGATGTTAATTTATTATGTAGATAATCTTTTTTCGTCTTTTTCTTATTTTAAGATAAAAATAAATTAATTAAAAAAAAATAGATTAACTTGTCGTATAAAATATATTAAAATTTTATTTTAATACATCCTTAATATTCAACTTCTAAGACCAAAAATTACTATAATATAATGTAACATTTAAAATATAATTAAGAAAAAAGATGCAATTGCTTCAAATTCTAAAACAATGTTAAGTTGTTTCGAAGAATTAAACTTTAACGTATTTAGTACTCCGGCTGTTTGAGTTCTCAATTCACTTTAGTGTTATCTATTTGAGAGGTTCAACTTGATAAATTTCAATAGTTAAACGTTAAATTATATTATAAACTAGTAACTTATTACTTAGTTTCTAATGAAGTCATGGTATTATTAAAAATATATATAAAAACAGTTTAAATAAAAAGGTTGGCAATAATATTACTGGTGCCCAAGAAAATTGTCTTTTTCTACTTCATATAGCTTTTTATTATTTTTCGGTGTTGTTTCCGTCAAATTCTATATTTTTGAAATTTCTTCAGCGTTATAACTATATTCGTAAATATGAGAGTGAACAGACATGACAGACTATATAATATTTGATAGGCAAAAATATTGACCTTTGGTTGAGATTATTATTAGATACCATCGTGGCTCAGTAGCACAGCGTCTGGCTGTATACGCGATGTGGTTACGATTTCTCCTTTTAAGAATTAATAATTTTCAATGTACCGCTCTGATAAGACAAAATTCTATGTTGAGTTCTTCCATTAAATATGAAAAGTGTCAAAAATCGGACAGTAAATTAGGAATTAAAAAATATTATAAGAAGTAAGAACTTAAATATTGCTTTTATAGGCTGTTTTATATCTTACTGTAGTCAAAATGATAAGCCCAACAATCATACTAATTCAAAGCAGTATTCGCTAAGAATAGGTCGCTACGAAATATTTTATATTGCAGTTGTTAGGACTTAGACGACCTAAAGATATTGACAAAAGATAATTTACTGATATTTCTCTTTAAATTCACAAAAAAAAAAACAACTTACTAATCTATTTACAGTAAAATATAACATTTAGATAACCCAAGCATACGTTCATACATATGTAGTATGTAAAGGTACTGTATCTAAGATAAAGGTTTCGCCTTTCAAACACCATATCAATCTAATTTCCGTAACGGAACCAAAGACGTGCCGTGGAATGTGCTAATAACGAGCTCAAGCCCTACAAAGATGAAGTCGGAGGGCGAATTTTAATTAAATGCGTCCACGACATTAATGAGATGAAAGTGAGCGGGCTCTTTATCGTGATTTGTTTGTCCCTTATAAAGGGGGGAGGGATGTCTATGAATTTTTAATGCGTTCGTTCCAATTAGTATAATGGAATTTAATGGGATTTATGGTGTTTGAATAAGTTGTACATGTTTTAAGAAGGTATTTTTAGAAACGATGTTTGTCGTTTGTCTTGGAAGAATTTGTGCTAGTCTTATACTGATTAAAGGAATGACCTTAATTACTATGTGAGGGGATTTAAATTTAGATTTTGTTTTATATAGATTGTAATTATATTAATATAAATTTGTTTCTAGTTTGTACTTGGAGTTCAATCTTAATCATTTTTTTTATAATTAATAAGTACTTAATTTTTTTATTATATTGCCATATACCATTAAGTATATCACAAATATATTTATTAGCAATATATTTGAAGTTTCTCACAAGTAAAATGTTATAACATTGTTATCAACTCATTAGAAGTTTCTTAATTTCGTCGTGAACTTTAAAGTTAGACGACTTCTCGAGTCACCTCCTTTAAACTTTTTACTTTACACATTAAAGAAATACTATTTCTAGATAGTTTCTAGTCGCATATGTTTTTTTAAATTTTTATACAATTGTAAGGGAAAATTTCTTCATTTGTCGCCTATGACGTGCTGAGTGACCAAAACTTAGCATCGCGTTTTGTCTTATCAGATAAGAGAAAAATGGTTGTTAAATATCAGTTAGACGGGTCCAATTTGTGTTAAAATGGTTTATCTCATTGGGTCATGACCTACTCCTTATAAGGAGTTTGATTAAGGTTAATGAACTGATAAACATTAATAATCTTTTCAGTTGGTTTTTTTTTATTTTAAGAAAAAAACATAAAATTTAACCATCGAGGATTCAAGTCCCACCACGTTCAAAATTTAATAGGTTTAATAAAAATATTTTTCAATCGATAGTGTATTCAACACTATGGATTGAAAAATATTTTTAAAAAATCCGTATCAATTTCAGGACTTATAGAAGTTGACCATTTTTGTATGAAATGAACTATAATTAAAAGTTCTAAATAGTTTTAAATTTAATATATCAATATAAATTTCCATTTTTCGAATTTGTACTGTAAGTTCTTACTTCGTGCCCAATTTCATACTTGTAGATCGACGAAAAGTACTGTGTGGATTTTAATAACGCGGCGATTTTTGCACGAAATACAGTAAAAACTACACATGTTCACTCAAAAATGCTCGTATCTTTTGATTGCGTTGACTTACAAGCTTATATCGTTTATCCTCCAAGGGACCTGGATATTTGATTTCAGCTTGATACCTACGCGATTTTGCAACAAAGTGAACCTATAAGGGTTCCGTTGTTTTCTCTTCAGATACTAAAAATGCTAAATTTCTTAAAAGTTGCTATAACGCCCAAAATCACTATACACTAAAAAATCATAAGAAAATCTAGTTATTTTTATATTATAGTACTAGTACTATAATGTGAAAATTGAACTTACATAAAAACCATTCTAACATTTTTAACTAAATATACTATATACTATTTTAAAATAAAATTAACCCATAAAATATTATTAAGGCCAATCGTGGCTCAGTGACACAAAGTGTGACTGTAAGACCGACTGGTAGTGGGTTCGATCCCCACTCGAGGAGATGAAATGTTTACTTAAATTTATATTTCCATTTCTGCGCTCTGGTGTCAAGGCAAAGCGCGGCGTTGAGTCCTGCCACTCAACATGCAATGTCTTCAGAATTCGGCAGTAAGTGGGGAACGGAGTGTATTAACACTAGGTTCTCTCTGCCTACCCTGCTGTATGCGGGATACAGCGTGAAGCTGATATTATTTATTATAAAATATTACCTGGATACCACTAAAACAGGCAGAACTTGATTTTTATAGGTACAGTAAAGAGGTAGATTTACAAAAAAAAATAGCTGTTTTCTGATATGATACTTGTCACGTATTCCAAAGAAGATGTATCACATAATACAGTCTTATCTAATATTAATCTCATCTTTGCTCCTACTTACACTGATACCACGTTAAAGGTGTATAATAAATTAAGTTTGACGGAGCTGTTATGATTCCATGTTGGATGCTGAGCGCGATAATCCCAGCAATATAACACATGCTAATCTGGTCTGTCCGTGTGTATTATGTTAATAGTCTTATTATCGGTGGGCTTATTGGATTAATATTATGTATATCGTTAATTTATGTCACCAGGTGTTAGTTGGGAGTTACGCTTATAATGTATCTACTGCATGTTTGTGGTGACCTTGGTTGGATGAGATCTGGAGAAATATATTTTTTAAGTATATATTCTTTTATGGAATTTGTAAATAAAAAACATTTATAAATTTAAGTATACATATATTTTATGCATTTAGTGGAGTAGAAAGGACTTAGTGTTATGTTAGTCGGTTTAGCCTTTTGAGATGTTTCGTAGTGTCCATGTCCACTTTCATCCTTGTCCTGGTCCGGTCCTATTATGTAATACAGTTACATTTTTTTAAAATTCAACTAGCAAAGTATGTATCGTAAAAATATTCAACTTGACGTCAGTAGCACTCTCAAAATTGTAGTCCTACGAATTCCCAACAGAGTTTCGATGACGTGAAAAAACGCGGTTAAAAGTATACTAAATTATTACAAGATATTACAAGACCTTGTAGTTTACGTACCAACCTAACAACTATGAATATTGTAGCCGCTTCTTGTTATCCCATTTCAAGACCTCGAAGATCCAAGCATCCGTGCGGGAAAATTGAATATCTTGTAGCCCTGAGGTTAGTTTAAGCAATTACAGCTTCTAACGTGTTTTGCATAAAGGTCACTATCATATAATTGATTTAGCTGTTCGAGGTTGTAAAGTCCTTACGTCTTGATGCATAAGGATGAAATATCTCTAGTGTAAGAGGTTTCGTGGCTTGTCAATTTGTAGGCACGTCGGTGTTATAAGTTCTACAGGTTTTGATCGTGTATGCACGCGATAAGTGCTTTAGGGGCTCATAATTCGACGAGTGTTTGCTGAGCTAATGTATATTATTTGTGTGAAAAGCACTTGCTAAATTAATAATGGATATAACATTTATATTATTACTAGCGGCTTCGTCTGTTTAAGCTAATTGTTGTATATTATAACCAAATTCTTAAATTTTCATTAAAATAGTGACGGGTGAACCAACAAATCAGACACAGATTTTATAATTGTTTTATTCACTCTTGTTACACACAATCCAATTCTATATAATTATAATATTTTAATACTAATTCTAATAACGACTTTTCTGCACGGTATTTTAGAATGTAATGAACACGAGTGCTGTTTCGTTTGTCCTTTTGTTTGAAATCCACCGCAAGAGACCACGCTATCTGTAATTAGAAACAAATCAAATGACGTCCTCTTAATTACAGTGACACCTGAATATAAAGGGAATATTTAGAAATAATTCTATAAATAATATACGCTAACAATAGATTCAGTAGTTCGGTTCAGAGTCATGTCGCATTTTGATCACCCAAGACTTATCGTAGTTACCATTGCTAGTATAGTAGTAATTAAATTGAAATCTTCATACACCTTATCTTATTGTATGTTATTAAAATCCCACTCTCACACAACGCCATATGTGAGAAAAAATTAACAATCCTAAAGGCCTTTGTATAAAGCGGTCAGCAGTTCACTTGTCATAATACCATTTTGGCCGTATTTTAGTTTTTTTAGCTTCACGCTGTATCCGGCACACAGAAGGGTAGGCAAAGGGAACCTAGTGTTAAGACACTCCGTTCCATGAACTCAACGCCGCGCTTAACCTCGACACTAGAGCGAAGAAATGGAAATATAAATTTAAGTAAATATTTCATCTCCTCGTGTGGGGATCGAACCCACAACCAGTCGGTTTTACAGTCACACTTCGTGCCGCTACGCCACGACTGGCCTCTGTAAAGTAATATCTAATGGGATATAAAGATTTCTTTACATCCTGTCTATTCAAAAGACCAATATTATACTCTTAAAGTATGAATATTAAACATATCAACATTTCTCGCAAAGAAATTTCATTTTATAATACATATTAAAAATACTGCAACGGTGGTACGTAGACGTCCTGGGTATAAAAATAGATGTCATATTATATAAAATATATAAGAAATTTAAGTCAAGGTAAACTAGTTTTACGTAATATTCATAGTGTACTGAAAAAAATCTGCCAAATTTGCATTAGTTGAGTTTTGCACGACCTCGTTTATGTAAATTTAATATTTATTATACGAGTATACTGAATAGTTTATAGATATAATTTACTTACAATATTTTGTAGAATAATATTTGTTAAAATTTACAAAAATGATCATGAAAAAATATACTATCGTGTGGTGCCTGGGGGACTGGGTGATTTTACTTCCTTTGTCTATCCTGCTATATGCGGGATACAGCGTAAACTAAGAAAAAAAAATCTAAATATAGATCTAAATGAAGGTTGCTTTATTTGCTTCTAAACAATTTAGATGTATGTGAAATGAAGTGAGTTTCAGATTTTTTTTTCAATAATAAAATCTGAAACTCAATCACTTAAAAGATAGGTAGGAATATCTCGGCGTTTTCAATTTGGCCTGGATTTATCGTTGTATACATATATGAATTTTAGTTCTATATAAGCGTCGTTCTAACACTATTATATAATAAATTTTAGCTATATTATATATTTACAAAAATATTATATCTAACTATTAAATGTCCATAGTACTTAATTTTATGTCCCATAACGTTTACAGCCAAGCTATCGTTTGTTCTAATGATAATAACCATAATCGCGTAATGCCCGTTACATAAAGTGTCATTCCTTTATACGTATACACTATACAATATACTATTTTAATAGAGGTCACTATCCAATGTCCATTTACATAATATGCTCAGCACATTAAAATGTCGGTAATTGATACGATATGCCGAAATGTGACCTATTTTTTTTTTATGTAAAAATTTTTGGTGAGAGACCACACTTGTCATGAAATATTTAAGTGTCAATTTTTTTTATTGTTTAGATAAAAAATTTAGAGAATATGTGTATGTTACTATTTGCATATTTTAAGTCTTAGCAAATCAAGTAAGTTAGTAAGTTTTTGGGCAATTTTCCCAGAGAAAAATGAAAAATATGAATGAAATGTAAATTGATGTTGATTGCATGGTGAGAAAATTGACACAGAGTGGAATGGTGTTGAAAATTTACATTTTATATACAATCTTATATTTTTAGGTAAAGCATAATCTTTCATACACATATATGACAAATTATACATGTAATTTATTTGATTTTATAATATAATGTAGATATAAAGTCCATTACTTTATTTATAGAAAAGTACCGTGATTTATTTTCTAAGATTTTTAATTTCTTTTTTAGTTTGTAATAGACGTCACTTTATTAAAATATTTCAAAAGATTTCGTAGTATTAAATTATAAGTAAAGCAATCTATATATTTAGAAAATCAGCAAGCTGTCAAAAGTTATGAGCGTAATCAAGCACAGTTACTGTTTTATAGACTTAATTTTTTTCTTTAGCTCTTTCTTCCGGCCATAAAGAATGCAAATTGGCAATTCAATTTCTACCGAGACTTGAAATATGCATCGGGCTTAAAATTGCAGCATTTAGAGGCATATTTTATACTATAATGTTTGTAATATTCTGTCAATTACGTTTATTTATATTCACGGTTTCATAAAGCTCTCCCCTACTGTATGAAACATGAATACAGAGTTCTGCTTTACGACTAACAAAATTGATTTCGTCATTTTTTATGCCACTTTTAACATGTTTAAGAATATCAAATAGTGTTGATTTTTTTTTTTCAAATTAAAATGTTTTGATGTAGTCGAATTTATTCAATTAAATAAATATTAATAAATAAAGTAACTTTGATCTATAATTTTTATATTTATTTATATTTCTTACGTGATTGTTGATGAAAAATAAATAACTATGAATCCTGTGCCGTGTTTGAGGCCATCGTGGCGCTGGGTCAAAAGCATGTGAGTGTAAACGCGACGGTTGTGGATTGGATTCCCGTTCAGGAGAATGAAATATTGTATTTTTTCCTTTTCTTTCTTCATGTACTTTACTTTTAAATATATGCAAGTGCAAGGCATCACTCGCTTGATCTAATATAACATGCAAGACATGGGTGTTCGGAACGGTTCTATCGGTTTTTCATTAAGCTGATTAGTTTAGACAGTAGTTCGGATAAGCGGTCGTTTGGTCAATCGATAATCGACGCTCTACTATATTTTATATATATATATATATATAAATACATATATATATATATATATATATATATATATATATATATATATATATATATATATATATATATATATATATATATTTCTTTAACTTGTCAACGCAGTGAAAACCGCATTCCTGGAAAACAATTTTGTTTTATTTTATTTTTTTTCTTTTTATTTTATCAAGGTTACTTTATTTATTTGTTTATTAATCTTAATTGAATAAATTCGACTACATCAAAAGATTTCAAGAAGTGAACATAAGATTGAACTAATACTTGTGGTTAAGTAAAGAAACTCATAACTGTATTACGTAACAAAATTAAACGAGTCCTTAAAGAAATAACACATATTTTAAAATTAAAATTTCATAAATTTTAAGCTTTTTAAGCATTTCATAAATTTTAAGCCATTAACTTATTGAAAAAATCAAGACATCACATGCAGCGTTTGATATTTGTAGTATACTCGTAACTTATTATTATTATACTTCGTGCTAAAGGTTATACAATTATTTAAATTTTTTAGGGTTCCGTACTTCAAGAGATAAAAACAGAACCTTTATAGAAACATTTTTTTGGTTAGTCTTCCGTCTGTCACGATCATTTCTCGAGATCACGTGAAGGTATTAAATATCTAAATTAGCTGAAATTTATATTAATTATTTAGGTGTATGAGCACTTGAAGCACACAAAAAATCAAGCCTCTAAATGAACTCACTCAAAGATATGATTTTGCTGCATTTTGTATGAAATTCGCCGCTTAATCAAAAACCTATTGTGTATTTTCCGTGGGCTACAGTTGTAACATTTGATATAAGACGAAAATTTACAATACAAATAAAGGAAAAAATCCGGGGAAAAGCGAAAAGTCATAGGTATTTTATTAAAAACTTATATCTGTAGTTCATTTTAAGTAGAAAGAGAGTACGGAAACCTCGTTGGGCGAGTCCAGCTCGCACTTAACCGGTTTTTACCTTAAACTTAGATTATTTCGCTAACCGCTTATGACTTTGACTTTTACAACGGTTTCTTAAACAAAAATAAACAATTCAATTGGCCAGTAAAATTAAGTACCTGGCATAAAGTATCTCATTTTAATACCGAGTTTCTTAAGTAGCTTCGACACGGAATGTAGCGTGACATTGCAGATGGCACGCCTCATTAAGCTCTATAAATACAATATTGCTGGTGACAAATCTCACTTTGTTATACCTTAAAGATTATCTATAGACTAGACTTAAAATATTTGTCAACTGTAGATTAGGTTCCTTTTTAATCGCTCCCTTTTTAGGTATAAATAAAACTTCGAAAAACACAGGAATAGTTCGTGGAGTGAATAATATCGTCGCGTGAAAAATTTTGGTACATGTTGGAAATTTTTGATTTTTACTAACCATTTTTAATTTCATCGCCAAAATATATTTGAAACATAATCAATTAGGTCTGAGATATGAACTCATAACCACTGTATGCTACTACACAATTTACCACTGCTCTGTGATGATATTAATTATTAGTACGTTGTAATGTTAAATCCATTCGTTTCGCCAGTACTTATCGTGTACTACAACCAGATATTATCCATTGAAGCGTATGCAATACTCTGATGAATGATTGACGTTTGATATTTGCAGTCAAATCATCCGTCCAATGCAGTGCGTGATCGTGCATGTCGAGTTACAATCGAATATCTACATATACCTATGTATGTATAAACATATTTTGTTTTATTATTATTATTTTTAAAAAAATCATAATTTTCGATTTTTGTAGTTCTTCTTCTCTTTCTTCGTGTCAATGCTTGGAAAATACAGATTATATTTCTTTTTGGTCTTATTTTATTACATTATATATCGTTTGATGAGAAAACCCAGCAATATGTCATAACATAAAAATGGCGCTCACAATAAAAAGATTAAAAAATATCACTATTTATTATAACATATATTTGGTTTTGTAATTTATAGACTGAAAGCAACATAAGGAACAGTAAATTTACCAAAATGATACAAATAACGTGGGATGAGTTACTGCTATAGATTCGTGTGTCAGAAATCGTAGCAACTACTTCCAAAATTCATCTCATTTAAATACCAAGTGATAAAAGTGTGGCTATGCAAAAGCAGGAGGATTTGGATACATAATCTCAATTATAAAATTTATATATTTTTTTAGACTGTTGCCTCAAA
>DWQW01011200.1:0-11600 GCA_018249695.1 Heliconius erato demophoon
AGAAATTCAAAAAAAATCTTTTTGCTTTCTATTAGTCTTTTTAAGTGTCCCTCTATCCATTTCAGTCAAAATTACTAAATGTACAGACAAAATATTTTTACTGTCTTATTATATATAGAGATAATTGTGCGCGGCGTTTAATGCATGGCATTAAATTCAACCACTCAGAACATATTGATTTAAAAGCTGGGCGGAAAGTGGGAATCGGAGCCTCTGCCTCTGCCTACCTTAGTACATGAGTGATACGGCGTGAATAATTATACCTAGAGATTTTATTAAACACGTGGTATGACTTATTTTTAATACCTTGTGCTGGATACCATTACAGTTAAGTTGAATTCTTTCTTAGTTAATTGAAAATTATAATCTATACTAATATTATAGACCTGTAAAGTATTTTATTTTATTAAACCCTCTAATCTTAGGGCCTACCAGTTTGATTTGAAATATCTGTTTATACATAGTCAATATAGAATAGAATAGAATAGAATAAACTTTATTGCACACATAAAACAAATAAGTATATAAAATGAACAACATAAATAAAAAAAAACACGTATGCAAAGGCGGTCTTATTGCGGTTATATGGCGGTCAATATATTGTCCATCTGACATAACGTTAATCTTTTAATGTGAACTACTGTATCTGCGCTTCGGTCAGAATTATTTCGGAAACTTGAAATATGAAGTGCATATCATACGTCATATAAAACTCTGAGTACGTCCAAACGGGCAAAGCCGCAAACTAAAATTTTGCTTAAGTATAAAATGTTAATTTGAAAAAGTAAAAAGAAGCTGTCTTAGGTAGTAAAAGGAACACAATGGTAATTCATACCATTGTAACCTATATCTCCTCAAAATAAAATTCAAAATCAGCTTCACGCTGTATCCCGCACACGGCAGGGTAGGCAGGGGTAACCTAGTAATAAGACACTCTGTTCCCCACTTTCTGCCGAATTCTGGAGGCATTGCATGTTGAGTGGCAGACCTCAACGCCGCGCTTAGCCTCGACACCAGAGCGAAGAAATGAAAATATAAAATTAAGTAAATATTTCATCTCCTCGAGTGGGGATCGAACCCACAACCAGTCGGTTTTACAGTCACACTTCGTGCCGCGCCACGACTGGCCTCAATAAAATTATAAAGGAAAATAAAAAGAAATTAACATATTTAATTAAGACAATCGACAATTAGCAATAGCAGTCTTAACTATTTACCTATACTTAACATTTAACGTAACAATAATAAAAATTGTCGATAAAAATTCGAATCGTTTGCAGTCATTTAATTTTATGTTAAATCCTGTATTGGGTATTCGAGCTATGCATTTGATTATGTCAAAGTAGTCATCGAGGGCTATCAATGAATACCAATTCCTTGGAAGTTTGGACTTCGGACGATAACGGTCGAAGTGTAGCGAAATAACGTGAAAAGTACTAAAACTGCTATCAAGGTGGACTGGGCTGTAGGGATGTGGAATGAGAATATAGTAAATATTTTGAAAAAATATTTAAAGCTGAGACTGTAACCAAAATAGTTTGCTTAAACATTTGCCAACGTTGCGCAGAGGGACAGCGTCTGAATATAAATGTAATATATTGTGGGTCCTCTCCGCACTTCGCGGTATGTTTTTTTTTTATCATATTCGTTTTCTCCTATCTAGTAGAGTTCCACCACTCAGTACCAAAAGTCTCTTTTACAAGCAGTCGCAGCAAGTCTTGATACTAAGTTTATCTGACTAGTACACGGAATAGAGCGTAAACTAATAAAAAATATGCGAGTTAAGCTCCTCCTCGTGGCCAAACGCTGCATTTTGTCCAAATAGACATACAAAAGGAGAATACCTCCAAATCACATATAAACACAATCATTCAAAATACGATTACATCAAATAAAGTATTTTTTACCAGTCATCGATATGAATCCCAGCACATCCCTAGCTATTACCGAACGGGAGACAGTGAAAGTGAATTCCTTTCACCTGATAGAACGGTTATTAGCCAATTCGATACCCATTGCCATCCTAATAGAGGTATAATAAAAGAGCCCTCTGTATTTTTTTTCGTTTATTTGACGAAAAGGTAAAAAATTCGATTTCGATTTGTTAGAATGGCTGCGAGAACTTTTCTATAACTTTCTGATTATGTTATGATAAAATGTGATAACATTTGTTAAGAGAAGAAGGAAAATTACATCAGAGTTGATGGTTTTTGAGATAGTATTTTTATGTATTGTTAATAGTGGGTTCAAATCTATAAAAATTGATATGGTATTGATCTAATATTTAGCAATTGCATTTGCTAAACTTGAGATCGTAATTAAATCAGCTTCACGCTGTATCTCGCACACAGCAGGGTAGGCAGAGGGAACCAAGTGTTAAGACACTCCGTTCCCCACTTTCCGTCGAGTTCTGGAAGCATTGCGTGTTGAGTGGCGGAACTCAACGCCGCGCTTTGCCTCGACACCAGAGCAAAGAAATGAAAATATAAATATAAGAAAATATTTCTAGTCCTCGAGTGGGGATCGTGCCCACAACCGTCGCGTTAACAGTCACACGCTTGTGCCACTACACCACTAGGGAAATATATAATATTTATTAATATTATACATCCAATGCACTATAATTTTTACAATACTTATTATAATAAAGCTGAAGAGTTTGTTTGGTGACTTTTAAAATTAATCTATTAATCTAAATTCTATAATACAGGAAATCATTTAGATCACAATATATTCGTATATAAATTAAGAAAAATGTCATGAATATTGTTTCGGTGATATCGATATTGACTAAGTTGAATAATTTTACAATTTTTTTAAGTAAAATTATACATGTAATCTTTTTAAAACATTACTTATCGTCACAATTAATTATATAACAGTTAAAAGACATAGAATTCGGGACTCTTTTCTCGGAAAATCTTAGCAGTCAGTTTATATTCCACTCTTGGAACTTTTAAATTATAATACAAGTAAGCCTTTGTTAATTACTTGTAAAAATGTATGGAATTAAATCCAATGTTATCAAAAAATTACGTCACTAGAAAAGAAATATATTATATATAAGAGAAATATGTAAATTCACATATTTCTCTAATAAACAATTATTTTAGATAACATGGCGATTGTGGGTTTGATTTCAAATTGAGTTCTGACTCTCAACACGCAGTATATCAAAAATTAAGCAAAACTTTGTGTGTCTTGTAAGTGTTTTAACTAGCTTTTTTTACTAGCTTTCCTATGTACAGGTGAAACTAATTTTTATTTTATTGTTTATGTCATGACTAAAAGCTTATTTCAGTTGAAGAGCTTAAAGAATTAAACCAAAGTCCGACCAAGAGTTAAAGCAAGTCTGGTTACTAAACGCCAAAAAACACACTTAAACTAATATTTACATATTACAGCTGTTACAAAATTATTTCTTCTGAAAAAAAAAAGTCTAAAAACCAAATACATTCTCCCTACGCCGTCATCTGCGCGTGATAGTTCCCGTTAATATTACAGGTGCGCTTGATCTATGGACCGAACGTGTGTGGATGGTATAAGGAATAAACGTTTTGAGATTTTGTGCTTTCGATTTGTTTTGTATTACTATTGTGAAAACAAAGTAATAACATAATTCTAAGCAATAATCTATGGAATATTTAGAGTACTTCATAGATTTTTTTAGCTTTGCGCTAAAAATGTCTAAATTTATGACGATATCTTGTCATAATTGAAATGTATTTGACTACACATATACTATTAAATTAAAGCCTACGTGGCACATTGTGACAGTATCTTTTTATAAACGCGACCTGGGTTGTGGGTTTTGTTTTCATGAATGAAGATGAATTCTGGTAGTTTTATCAATCACTCAACACTTAATCTTCAAATTAGGTGGAAAGTAGAATCCACCTTTGTAAACTAAATGTTTTATTGTTGTTTTCTTATGTATATTTTAGTACAATAAATAATATTATATATCAAAAACAGTAGGGGATGACTGTATTAACACTTGTGGTTCTGTGCTTAAGCTGCTATGAGGAAAAAACCGCTTATGTACAAATCATACTCGCCCATAAAGGCTTTCATTGCTACCAATTTTAGGATTGTAAGGCAACGGGAAGTACAGCTTATAAAAGTTGACAAATTTAAGTCTGCGGACATATGCACTCATTTTGCATGAAATGAATTATTATATAAATATATAAGTCGATGAACATTTTTTTTCTATGAAATTTCTATAAAAAAATTAAATCAGCTTCACGCTGTATCCCGCACACAGCAGGGTAGGCAGAAGGAACCTAGTGTTAAGACACTCCGTTCCCCACTTTCTGCCGATTTCTGGAGGCATTGCGTGTTGAGTGGCAGAACTCAACACCGCGCTTAACCTCGACACCAGAGCGAAGAAATGGAAATATAAATTTAAGTAAATATTTCATCTCCTCGAGTGGGGATCGAACCCACAACCAGTCGGTTTTACAGTCACACCTCGTGCCACTGCGCCACCACTGGCCTCCCTTCACTTTTCAGTTTTTTACCCTTTCCTTTATTACTCTTGTCAGTTCTCACTTGCCAAATTTAATAGTTACAGGTCCACGGGAAGTACTCTATAGATTTTGATTACGCCACGAATTTCGTACAAAATGCAACAAAAATAAAATTGAAAAAATCTGTATCTGTAGGGACCATAGACCTCAATAGTAGAATTAATTTCAACACAACACCTCCACACATCGTGATCTCGAGATAAATGGTCTTGACAGACTTTTTCTTCTAAAGCGTTTATGTTATCAATAATGAATATCAGTTCAATGTCAATATACGATGTCATCGACTTTCCCCACTCGAGGAGATGAAATATTTACTTAAATTTATATTTCCATTTCTTCGCTCTGGTGTCGAGGCAAAGCGCGGCGTTGAGTTCTGCCACTTAACACGCAATGCCTCCAGAATTCGGCAGACAGTGGGGAACGGAGTGTCTTACACTAGGTTCCTTCTGCCTACCCTGCTGCGTGCGGGATACAGCGTAAAGCTGTTTTTTTTTATCGACTTTAAAAATCGCTTTCAGATTGTACCTTGCACCACACGCACATAGTAGACGTGTTGCGAAAGAACATCGAAATATTTGTTAAAACAAGTCGTCTCGAACGCTTATTGGAGTAACGACGGCGCCGGTGTTGCGTGATATATGAATTTCAATAACTTTATTTTAATGTTGTTAGTATGATGAAGAAATATTTAAAAGTTGTTTTAAAAGTTTTAGTCTCTATGCTTGATGTTAGTTTTAGCTGACTTTTTAAAATTATTTAGTTATTCTGTAATATGTTTAGATACATATGTATATATTATAATTAAGGTTTTTTTTATGTATAAAAAAATTAACGTAGCGAAACTCACAGACGGAAGGTTTGTAAGAGACGCGGATGATCACACTATATATCATATATATTTGGATAGAATTATGAAAAGAATAAAAAATATTGAAATATAAAATAAAATATAAACCTACATATCTTTCTAAGCTCAACTTTTTATATTAAAAAATTAAAAAAGTATGACATTTTGAATTAAATAATTATAAAATAAATTTTACTATCCCAAGTGCATGAAAAACAATATAAAGTATGATAAAATAACATCAGGCTCCTTTCTACAAATAGGTACTATTCGCCTCCAAACGCTAATATCCGAGGTATCGTTTTCACGTTATCTTCGAAACGCGTTTTTTACGATACTTAGCAAAGTTTTTTTTCCTGTTAACGGCTCCAAGTTAAAAATTTTCCTGTCATTAAACGATTCTTAAGGGTTCGTGCGAAGAAAAACTGGCAACAATCTAAAATACGTGGAATTCGAATCGAGGGGAGAGTTTTGACATCTGTTTTAAAAACAATTAGTATTTTTTTTTACTTTGCATATTTACCATTTTTTATGCATGGTCAAAGATATAAATTGCGCGGCGTTAAGTTCCGTCACTCAACAGATAGTCTTAAAAAATGTGGAATTCGGGTAACGTAGTGTCTTAACTCTAGGTTTTTCCTCTACATATATCTCTCTACATATGATACAAAGTGAAGCAAATAAGAATTAGTCCTCCTCGCTTTTGTTCCTTTAGAAACATTGTGAAATAATCTTGAAAGTATCATATTTTGTCTATAAGATAAATTAAAACATTGAATAAATATAAACGACGAAACGATATACGATGAAAATATGATTTTATAATAATGCTATTTACACATATTTATTATTTTTCAGACTATGAACATGGCGGTTTTAGGTTCGGTTCCCATTCGGGGAAAGGAATTATTTGGAAAGTTTAATATTATAATATTTTTTTTCTCAAAATATTTGAAGCTATGAACACACTTTCGTTACATCATATACATCCATATATATTTCACTATAAAGACTTCTACATATATTTTATTAGAAAAATCTTATCAAACCATTAGAAAAATTGCGTTACCTAAACCTAAAGTCAAAGCTAAAGGTGCACAACAACACGTAAGTAATAATAGTGCATTAACACCTCGTATCAAAGCGTCTTTGAAGTCGCTGATGTAATCTCACTCTTATATTCCTCGTTCGTAATGCTCTTGGACTGGAGTGTACTCTACTTGGAACTGAGAAATAAAATTATATCAAGTGTTTTTTTTTCTTACAAAAGCTTTTGTGTTAACAATTTTAAACATTATTCAGGTTGAATATGATTTTTTAATATACATACAATATTAAACATTAATTTATAATAACGAATAATACATAATTTATGTTAAAATAACGAGTTCAGAATTTAAAGATGTTTTTGTTGATATTATTAAGTAAAGGTCAATAAATGTTATATTTACTCATTGATTGATTTGATTTGATTTTATTAAATATGTTCGATATCATCGGAACAAGTGTTTAAACGTGTGTGTTTGTACACGTTATTTCAGGATGGCTTTTCTATACGAAATAATTAAGTTGTTAAGACAATTTTTTATTGAGTTTAACACCATGTTACACTCACCTCATTGGAATAAAATATAGTAATATATATAAAAAACAAAATGCTTACATAAAACTCTTATGTTAGCGAAAGACTGACAGTTAATGTAGATACAGCCGAAACGCGGCGTAGAAAGATGAACTAAGAGAGGATTTTCCAACTGTAATGAGAAACAGTATAATTTTACGTTTCACATTTAAAAGTCCATGTATTAAAATTAAACCGTAATCTAGTGTTAAAGAACAAAGTAATAAAAACAAAAAAAAAATAATAACCTAGTAGTACCTAAAAAAATATATAAATTAGAGCATACTTCAATCTTTGAGCAAAAGCTCAGGACTGCTGCCACAATGGAGCTTTTTCTGTCTTTTGTGCCGTTTCCTTTGATTAACTTTGATGTAGGTGAGTACACTAATGGATTGTACTCTGAAAGGCTTTACCTGAATGAGTTGTCTTCATCTAGGTTGAAATCAAGCTTCGTAGGGAGGTACTATGCTCGGTTAAATTAGTGAAATTAGAACTCTCTTGTCTAAAGATCTAGATTAAAAGAGCTTTAACTTTTTTAAACCTAATAGTATTAATTAAGCTAGTACCTAAAGTGTATTTTACTTATTTTATATTTAATAGTTGAACAAGGCTATGGCTAATGTTTTAATATCGTATGTTAGTATTAGTATGTATTAAAACATGAACATATCTGGTATTATAAGCAATTGTATTGTATTCTGCAATTATACAATATTATTGTGATTGAATGGGTACCTTCTATTAAGCTCTGGGTTCCTGTGCATTAATTAACTTTAAACTTTAATAAATTTTAACATTTTCTTGATTGATACGAGGTAACTAATCGCTATGGCACAATTGTAAGATAGATGATGCCAGATGACTAGAGACACGATACACAGTTATTATTAAAATATTTTAGTCTCTTCATATTAGATAAATGAAGTGAGTCAAAATTATTATTTAAAGCCTTATAAAATAAATGAAACAAAACATTGGAATCAAAAAAACATATTTACTAGCCTAACTATTTGCAAGTCCAACAAGATACCAGATAACAAATAATCAGACTATATTTATTGCACGGATGGGAGGTGAGCGCCTTGGGGTTGGAAACCGTTCTCGTTGGCGATGTAGCTGACAGAGTAGACCACACCGTCGTCACCAAGGTAAGAGAAGGAGCCGCGGACCTCAATGGCCTCGTTTTCACTGCCTACGTTCTTGAGGACAGCCTCCTCTGACGCGGACTTGCCGTCGCTGCTTTCATATCTTGAAGGAATAAATTAAGTGTTAAAATGTATTGAAATTTGTAATGACGAAATGCTTATTAAAATGCATTTGTGATGCAGTGGTACAGCATCTGACTGTTATCACGACAGTTATGGGTTCATTTCCCAGACGAAGTAATAAATTGTGTGATTGTATTCCCAAGATGCATTTTTTAAATGCATGGAAAGTGCAGAACAGAGTGAATTATCACTAAATTCTTTCATATTACTTAGTGAGTATATGTTCTTACCCGAATCTGTATCCGTCAACACCAATGTTCTCGAATTCTTGTTTGGAGATGACAGCGGATTTGGGGTCCACTACAACGGCGGCGGAGGCCACGGCGACGAAAAGAGCAATTGCGATGAACTGTAATAAAAATATATTATTATTAATTAACTATTATTTAGTGCAGTGCGGTTGTATTTATACAAGATAGTTGTCGTCAATACATCATTTTTTAGAGGTACACGTCATATCCTGCAGGCAGGATAAGCAAAAAGAATCTATAGTTAAGACATTTCGCTCTACACATACTGCTCATAGGTGAGTATCCTAAAGGTACCTTCTTTTCTCTGATCTGGTCAGAATGTTGAACAAAATTGACAAAAGAAAATTTTTATATTATATATTTTTTTAATATTTGCTTTTAGCATATTATTAGTAAGAATCCCAAAGTTTGAATAAGAATCGTGACATTTTAAGTAACCGTAGGAATTTATGGCAAACACGTAACGAAAAAAAAACGATAAAATAAATTAGTTTGCCAAATGCGGATATTTTACGCATATATTACAGAAATGTCTCTAATGCTGGCACATCTTTAGAATTGATCGATTAAAATATGTGTATATATAGCATAGGAAATTAACATTTTGTGAGTATAAATAAAAATCTAATTTAAAATATAATTATAGATTTGATTATTAGTTAAATCGAAGTCGAACTTAATAACTAAGGACGAGTTGCTACTGGAAAGTGCCTAACTATATGCGCGGCATTAGTGGGTTCGATTCCTGTTAAGATTATTGGCGGTAATGTTTTAATAAAGTTATGGGTTCAGTATTTTCTTGTGCGTTATTACTAATAACTATTAAAATTTGAAAAAATAATTGAAATTTGACTAATTTGATCGTTAGGTTCTCCTAATTGGTTAATTGAAAATTATTGAAAGTAAAGAGCGGTATCCAGTTCCCCCACTCAACCTGCAACACCTCCAGAATTTAGCGGAAAATGGGGAAAGTGTCGTAATGGGGGCGGAGTGTCTTAACACTAGGTTCTTAAGTTTAATTTTTGCACAAAAAAAAATAAAAATAGGAAAATTTAAATTAGAAAGTAGAAAAGTAATTATTAATAATAATGATATGTAATAATACGATTATTACTAAAAAAAATATAAACAAATCAAATATTTTGAATAACACTTTAAGTTTGTAAAATACTATAAATAACTTTTAACTCACAGATTTCATTTTTGCAGATGGGTTTTTTTTTATTTTTGTGTGGATTGGGCCTCGAAGTCCGTGAGAGGATGTGTTCGACTGTGATTAGAATTTAGATTTTGCGATTTTATATACCACCTCGTTGATACTAGTTTGCATATTGAACGCCTTTGACCATGTCATTGTGAGATGCATTCTTTTATTTTTTAGGCTTGGTTTTTATTTATTTGTTCTACACTTGGTTTGTATATATTTTTATTTTAACTGAATTATTTGCAAAATTAAATATATTACTTAAATTTCATTATTAAAGGAATATAAAATATTTTTACTTAAAAATTAATTAGGAGCTAATTAATATTTGGTATATATGTGATCGAGGCCAGTCGTGGCGCAGTGGCACAAAGTGTGACTGTAAAACCGACTGGTTGTGGGTTCGATCCTCACTCGAGGAAATGAATATTTACTTAAATGTATATTTCCATTTCTTAGCTCTGGTGTCGAGGCAAAGCGCGGTTTTGAGTTCCGCCACTCAACATGCAATGCCCCCAGAACCTGGCAAAAAGTGGTGAACTAAGTGTCTTAACACTAGGTTCCCTCTGCCTACCCTGCTGTGTGCGGGATACAGCGTGAAGCTGATTTTATGTGACAGATATGTTGACCTAGCGGGTTAGAGATAACTTATAGTTCATTTATTTTAAGAATAACACATGAAAATGTGATAATCTATTTAACATTATTTATATGATTAATTACTTGTTGTATAGTAATTTCGTAACGTATTGAGAAATAAGTTGTAAATGAAGCTCACTTTAATATTTTTGCTAACCATAATATTTAAACAGGTACTTTTACAGTTCCGTATCTCAAAAGAAAAATTGTATAGAAACACTCAGTTATCTGTCTGTCAAGACCATTTAATTCGAGATCGCTTGGAATCAAGTTGAAATTAATATCCAATATTCAAGTCTACAGTCCCTTAGATCACGAAAAAGCAAGCTTCTAAATTGACGCGATTAAAAGAGCAGCTGTACTGCACGTGTAATCAAAACTTATAGGATAAGTGCTTCTCGTAGACTTATTGTTATGAATTTTGGCATAAAGTAAGAATTTAAAATACAAAAGGAGGCCAGTCGGTGGTTAGCCCGGAGGAACGAGCGTGTGACTATAGATGCAACAGGTTATGGGTTCTTATCCTATTCGAGGAAATGAAATTTAATATTTTCATTTCTTTGATCTGGTGTCGAAGCGAATTGCGGTATTGAATTCCGTCATTCAACACGCAATGCCTTCAGAATTTGGCGAAAAAAAAGGGGAACGAAATATTCTAATAATAAGTTCCCTCTGCCCGCAAAAAATTATAGGTATTTCATACAAATAAATCGTTACAAACTTATTTTAAAAAAATATTGACAATCAGTTTTTAATATTTACTTAAATCAATATTTACACCACTGAACGCATGGCTTAGTGGTCAGAGCGCCTGGTCGGTTTCCAGGAGGCGCGGGTTCGAGTCCCGCTGCGTTCAAATTTTTATACGTTTTCTAAATAAGTAGTTTTCTTTCCTAAGTGTGGAATAACACTTTAAAAATGTTAAAAAAAAATTTATATTTCTTTAAAAGTTTGTCAATTTTTATAAGTTGTGCTTCCCGTTGACCCACAATCCTAAAATCGTTACAGGACCCTTAATATGCTAATAGTTGATCACGTTTTTTATTAAAAACAAAAAATCAGTTAAGTGCGAGCCGTACACGCGCATTGAGAGCTCCGTACCAATTCAGGGGCCTTACTCTTGACGCCAATTTCCAATGATCAATCGTCAATAAATGTAATTTCGTACTCTTGAAAGCAATCAATTGCTAAGTCCACTACCGCCCGCTAGTTGACGGTTGCGTTAACTAAAAATT
>DWQW01011201.1:0-11600 GCA_018249695.1 Heliconius erato demophoon
TTTTTTTATTAATATTTTACTATGGTTACGTTTTCTTATATTTTTTTTATTTAAATTAGTTACATATTTTCACAAACAATTTCCTAAATATATCTATAAGCATTCGTAAAGTTTAAGCGGGCGAAGCTGCGTCCGGGTCCGCTAGTATTATATAAAAACCTAAAGCATGATCAGCATAATTTGAACGTGGTGAGCTACTTGGTAATTTTTTGATACACTCAAAATGTAAATTAAATTTTAATTTATAAAAGTTTTTAAAATATGATTTCGCCTAAATTTGAGAAACTGATAGTTGAGGTGCGGAACTTAACACCGCACTTTGTACAACCGAGAAACATCGCTCTACAACTAGATTTTTACTAATTTATTATTTTCATCTCTTTCAGGTAGCAGAACATTCAGCTGTCAATCAAATGACGGCGTCTAACCTCGCAGTATGTTTCGCGCCCACGTTGTTGAGGCTACATCACGCACCGCCACATACTGGCAGTACCAAAGAAGGGAACTCTAATAGGTATATAAGATTTGGTGGTGATATCTAATATTCAAATCAAAAGTTAAAAAATATTGAGTCCTGACTAAATATACGGTTAACTGCCAATCTTCACTAGTAGGAGAGGCACTGTAAGAAGAAGAATATTCAAATATACATTCATACATTACTACATTATTCTTTAGAAAGCCATTATTTTTAGGCTCACGCTGTATCCTGCATGTAACAGAATAGGCAGAAGGAACGTGGGAACCTAGTGTTAAGACACACTGTTACCCATTAAAACTTCTCCTCAATTCTTGAGGAATTGCACGTGAGAAGCGGAAACCAAACCCGCGCTTTGCTTCCTTACAAGAGCGAGAAAATGCAAATATTAAATATTTAACTACCCCCATAAATATTTTACTACCCCCAATAAATATTTTATTTCCCCGAGTGGGAACCAAATCCATGAAAAAATTCCAATATATTTTCCAGGATGATTATAGAAAGTGTAGCAGACCAGCGTCAGATAAGCGAGTCCCGTGCGGCTCACGCGTGCCTCCTGCTGCTTATACAGCAGCATCGCACTCTATTCTTGGCGCCGGCAGACATGTTAGCCAGATGCAAGTTTAATTATTTTGAAGAGAGTGTGCCGGTGAGTGTTACGTAATTTTAAAAAAGCGTTTTCACGCTTTTTCCCGCAAAGCAAGATAGGCACAGGCAACGTGTAGTGTTTTAAACACTTAATTTTTCTCTGATTTTCCGTAAAACTTTTTAGATATTGTATGTTTAGTGGCGGAATTTAATTTGATGAAAAACATATATTCAAAATAAAAAGTTAGAAGTTTCATTTTTGAAACGTCAAATAATTTACTATCGATTCGCTAAAGTTACTGTCACTTGGCGCAAGAAAGTCAGAGGGAACTTTTTCAATCAATTATTTACAGAATAACATTTATTATTTATTAATGACAAGATTTTTTCTTACGAGAGTTCTCTTCGGAAATCGGAAATCTCTTCTGTGTTGGGATTGAATCCACAATAACCGCGTCCACAATCAGTATCTACTGTTCCACTGTGACATGACGGCCTATATAAAACGAAATATATAAACAAAGAAAAACATCCTAAATTTGGGATACCGCGAGAAGCACAATATAAAAAGTATACATTATAACGTAACAAAAATCTAATCAGCTTCACGCTGTATTCCATACAACAGCAGAGTAAACAGAGGGAACCTAGGGTTAAGACTTCCCACTTTGACTGGCAGAAGTCAACGCCGCGCTTTGCTCGACACCAGAGCGAAAAAATGAAAATATAAATTGAAATACATATTTCATTTCTTCGTGTGGGGATCGAACCCACAACCTGTCACGTTTATAGTAATAACACACTTGTGCTACTTTACAATTATTTTATAAATAACCTAATATTACCAGGTTGCACTCGAAGAGCTAGGAGCAGATTTCAATCAGGACTGGAAAGGCTTTCAACAAGCCTGCATCAAAGCTTTACTAAAAGAGGCCAAAGAAAAGTAAGATTTTTTATAACTTATTTGTTTTTTTTATTCGATTTAAATACATAAACTATAGGTGAATCTACCTTCATATACAAATTTCTGTCTTTTTTTAGAAATTTCTTATAGAAATTAACTTTTTCATGCCTTTTTAGAGTCTGTGGGCGGTCAGGAAAGAGGTGAGATAGGTGTTAGTGGTTCACCGTTTTCTCATCTTCTTCACAATCTGTTCTTTACTGTGTTGTTTCTTTTTCTACGTCTTATATCTTCTTAAACCTTTGAATTATTTTATATGTTTCTTTTATATTGTGGTCTAAAAATCGATATTGCAAATATTTTTTTTGGCAAGCGAATGCAAATCAGTCTGGTATTTACTTTGAAAACGACGGAAAAAACATATATAAAACAATATATAGTAATAGTAAAACAATATATTTATATACGACGCGGCGTTGATTTCCGCCACCCATCCAAAACGCAATGGAGTGTCTAAACATTAGGTTCCCACTGCCTACACTACTATAGGCGGGATACAGCGTGAAGCTGACGAAGGAAATATTTTACGATAAATCACTGATTAGTATCTAATTTAATATAACTTACCTACTTGATTAGTTAACTAACTAAGCTTAATGCTTAATGTTATTATAACATTCATTTTATATTGGCAATGTCGATTTTTATCAAAAAATAAGAATTCTTAATTATTATATTATATTTTTAATTATTATCATTTTAATAATTATTAATTTTAAATTTTTTATTATTATATATTTTTTAAATTTTAATTATTATATTTGATTATTATTTTAATTATTATAAATATAGTAGTAATAAATAAATGACAATAAAGGACAGATCATAATTGGTTTCACTTCACCGCCATTGTAGACGTATTGGTGCAATTTAGATTGTCAATTAGCTGTTTGAAATAATATATCATTAGAATGGAAATGTATTAAAAACATTAAAATAAATAAATAAATTAAATATAAATAATAATATAAATTATTAATAAAGAATGTTTAGAATAATTTTGTATGTATGTTGTTTGCTGTGTAGCTTATATTAAAAAAAATAATTAAATAAATAAATTAAATTAAATTAAACAATATTTAAAAATTACTCACACCACTATAAAAAAAGACATAATTTATAAAAATATACATATTATATTAAATAATATACACAAATACACTACTCTAGTTTTTGACTCAATTAACTGCATATTTCTAGAAAAAATAATTCTTTCGTTTAAAGAACTATAACTATTAATCATTTGTTAAAGATTTACTATAATGCTTAATTAAAAAGAAATAAAAGATGTACAAGGAAAAGAATAAGAAAAATTGACAATATTTCTTAAACACACACAAAATTACATAATATATACAATGTATTATGATGAATTTTATTAATTTTAATTTTTTTTTCTATCTATCCTACAACAATATCAAAAAGAACTCTAAAATCAACCTTATGTCTATTCCATATAAAGTCTAATTTTATAATTGCCGGAACACAAGGTAACCAACGAATTTAACAACAACTTAAAACCAATCTTACATAACAGACAATAAAGTATAAATTTCCAAATTTTAGAACGCGAGGTTGGATGTCGGTATCGGGCGCCGCCCCTCATGTAGAGCTGTGCTGTAAGAAGGTGGGCGACGGTCACCCGCTGCGGCTGTGGCGAGCCACTACAGATATAGAAGCACCGCCACAGGAGGTTATGCAAAGGTTTGATTTATTTGTTGTTTTAGCTGCACGCTTTACCCCTCACATAGTGAAGTAGGCAGAATAAACCTGTGAAGCTAGTGGTAAGACACTCTGTTTCCCATTAAGACATTGCCATTCTCCATCGTGTATTGAGTAGCACAGGGAAATTAAAACATTATAAATATAATCGAGGCCAGTCGTGGCGCAGCGGCACAAAGTGTGACGATAAAACCGACTAGTTGTGGGTTCGATCCCCACTCGGGTAGATGAAATATTTACTTAAATTTATATTTCCATTACTTCGCTCTAGTGTCGAGGCACAGCGCGGCGTTGAGTTCTGCCACTTAACACGCAATGCCTCCAGAGTTTGGCAGAAAGTGGGAAACTAGGTTCCCTCTGCCTACCCTGCAGTGTGTGTGATAGAGTGTGGAGCTGATTTTATTTATAAATATTATTATTTTCCAAGTAGAATTTGAACCCACAACAATTTACATATTTAAATGATATCCGTGACTATTCCAGGATACTCCGAGAACGACATATTTGGGACGATTCGTTAGTAAAGTGGCGCGTTGCGGAGAAACTCGGGCCCAACGCTGAAGTGTTTCAATACATTACCGCATCCAGCTTCAATTTGGCAACGAGGGACTATTGTGTTTTACGGTGTGTATTGTTATTTCTTTTTCAAATATATATATCCCATTTTATCTTAGCAATATTATAAATAGAACAGTTTGTGCTGATCGATGGATGTTTGTTCCGTTTTACGCGAAAGCTATTGAACGGACTTCTTCTTGCTTCTTCTCTCAGCCCCCAAGGGGAAGAGGGGCGACAGCATCAGAATTTGCACCATCTGGCCGTGAGTGTCTGCCTCTGATAAGTTTTAGTTAGCCTTAAATAACGAAATAACAATTAAAAGGAATGCCATAGAATTGCTACAAGCGCGTGCGCTATATAGCTTATTATATGTCAGTACGTTGTAAGACAAACATATTAAATTTTATTACATCTAAAATAAACTCCGCGACGCCATATATCTCTTATTAATAAGTGACAATAAGGCATTTTGTGACCAAAAAAATATTTGAAAATTGTAAGGTGATATTTCATCGATTTTTATTTCACATAAATATTGAAACTTACTAGCGAAAATTATATTATCACCAAGGAAATTTAATGTAGATAGATAATCTTTGGCTTTTATAGCATGTAGTTTGTACGTATAGTTTTTGAGAAAATGTAAAATTAAAATAATTCGACACTGTTACGGCTGCAAGCCTCGGGTCCCGTAGGGGACGGCGTTGCCGCCGATGACATCCTATCATACAGTCACGTAGTGTTCATAATTGAATGTATTAATCTGTTGGCAAATTCAGCATAATAAAAGTATTATAGGTGGTATGTGAGCGAAGGCGCGAATAGGCCGTTAGTCTTATATAAAATAACACATATAAATAATTTAATTTCCAGTTCGTGGCAGCAAGGCGGGTCGCCGGGCGGCGGCTGGTGCGCGGTGGCGGAGACGTCGGTGGCGCACGGCGGCGCGGCGGGCGGCGCGGGGGGCGGCGTGGGGGTCGGTGCGGGGGGCGGCGCGGGGGGAGAGGGCGCCCGCGGCGTCGTGCTCGCGTCGCGCTACCTCGCACAGCCCGCCGGCAAGGGCCGCAGCCGCCTCGTGCATCTGGCCAGGGTCGACACTATGTAAGTGTTACAGGGTTACATGGTTCATCTGGTGGTAGTTGGTGTCGTAGATACTTATTAGTACTAGCTTCACGGTACTTGGCCCATATGGCAAAGTAAAATTAATATTTACCCCATGCTCTATATAAAATCTCTACATTTACGCAACATATACATAATATATCTAAATATTATGTACCTATATAACGAATTCATATCTGCACTCCATAAACTGACTACTAACACATCTATTCCAAAACGATAAAGCTCTAGTAAAAAGAATGCAATGATCGAAAAATTACCTATTCTGCTGTAAACGTTGTATAAAAATCTATATTAATAAATACAAATTCCTAATTTCTATTTCAGGGGCAGAACACCAGAATGGTATAACAAATGCTACGGCCACATCTGCGCTCTATACTTAGCGAGGATCCGCGCCTCATTCAAACACAACACAGAAGGACCGGAATCGAATGTATGATCCAAGCATTCCGCTTAAGTCCCTTTCAACTGAAACAGACTTAAGCTTGACATCAAACAGCCTAACGGCATAAATTATCTGTGGATCTTAAAAATATATTATCTGTGGATATTAATATCTTTTAAGTTTTAATCTATTACATTACAAATTCAATGTTAAGCATAATTATCTGATCAATATTATTTATTAGCGATTTTACCTACCTCCATAATTTTTGTGTAAGGTGCAAAATAAAATACTATAATACAGCCTATTGTTAAAGCTAAAATACTTTTGCCAGTAAAGTTGGTTTATTATAAGCGTAGCAATTTTGTAAATCCTATTTCCCGTAAGGGACCTACCAAAAAGCCTGACTGCGTTATGCGTATTTAGTTTCTTAGGTTAGAAAATTATATTATACAAAATTAAATTCGTGATTATATTATATTATATTATACCCTTTATGGTGCATTCTGTATATATTTAATAATAAATCTAAAACTAACATCACATTTGATAATATAAAAGTAATCTCATTAAATATTTATTTTTTTATAGGTTCACAATGTATCAGAAGGAACCTAAAGAGTGATAAGACACTCCATTTCATTTTATGGCCAATATTCGCGAGACATTGCGTGATGAGTAGTAGAACTCAACTTTGAGCGTTGTCTTGTTACCAGAGCGATTATTTTATTCCCCCAGTTGGGAATTTAACCCACAACCGTTGCGTTTAAAATGAAACGCTCTTAAATATTTCTCACACTTGAAAATGTTTTACCAATCCCTATGTAAAGTTATCATAACATATCACTAGTCATATAAATATAATATTCAATGTTAAATTATAACACATTATCAGTACCTGCCCTGTGTTCAGGAAACATAGTATTACAAATTTAAAAAAAATAATAATTATTAATAATATACACTATTAATCAGGGATGTTACGGAACTCCGTAACCTTAGCTGAGATTATAGGATATTCGAAATCAAAAGTTTCCGTCACCGTAACTGATTCCTATTTTAAAAATTATAAATGACATTGTTTATGACAGATTTGTAATTTCGTTTGTTACGTAGATAGTGATAAGTACGGACTTTCGTTCCTAAAAAAATAATAAATAACAAGTATCGATAACATTCAGTCTTTAAAACATAAAAATCTATGAATTCGCAACCAAGAACGCTATAAGTACAACTTATTTTCGCTTCCGTATCCAGATAACGTAACGTTACGGACGTTACATCCGTAATATCCCTGATAATAAACAATATTTGCGACCTTCATTCCACTAATATATTATTGCAATATAATAAATATTTTAAATAATTTCTTATTATTAAAAAAAATTGTAGCTATATAAAATTGTCTATGGGTCGCAATATCTACGACGGCGTCTAAATTTTTGCAGTAAATAAAATAAATATTATACCTTATTCATAACTTTTAAGTATTCGTGTTTGTTAAAGTTGTAATATTTTTTTTTTATTGTAAAAAGTCTGATTGTAAATAAATAGATTTAATCATCACAATTTTTATTGTTATTTTATAAGTAATATGAAATGCCTTTTATTTAGTTCAAATTGGAATTTCCTGAATTATAATTCAAAGAATTATCATTTAAAAAAGCTCAAAAATATATTTATACAGCTTCACGCTATATCTCGCATATAGCGAGATAGGCAGCGGAAACCTAGTTTTAAGACAGTCCGATTCCCAATTTTTGAGACCTTGCATGTTAAATGGCACAAGTCAACGCCGCGCTGTATATTTTTTAAATAATCACAGAGAGGAAATAAAAAAATAACACATTCCTCCGATTTCACATGCTAAGTAAAATGCATTTCATATATATAATTAAAGTATTTCCAAATATTGGAAAATAATATGGAGCCAAATATCACAATATTATAATTATTGTAGATAATATAAGAATAACATTAAGAATTTTAAATTGATATTTTAAAGTAATCTCAATTAACATAATTTATGTTTTGTTAGTTACCTGTGGAATCACAATTTAATGATAATTTTGGTGCCGTTAAGAATAAGGGCAATATGTATTTTACTAAAATATTTAAATAGCTTATACTAAATTGTTGTATGTAGGTACACTGTATTTTTCATATAAAAATATATAAATAAATTAAAATTTGGATAAATTTCATTTGGGGCTGAATGCTCTTTATTCTTTACATAATATAAGTATGAAAAATCTATTAAAAATTAAATTTTGTACATGATATGTATAAAATAAGTCCAAATTGACAGAAAATACAAATATATTACTATAAAAGAATATTTAATTATATGCACAAAAATAAACTTCTATGCACATTAGATATTTGTGGAATACTTATTTATTACAGAGTGATCAAAGATATTGTTAAATTTTATTCTATATATACATAAGGCATTATATTATTGTAACAGTTGTCTGTCTTAATATATTTAATATAAAAAAAACAGTATTTTCAATTTTAAATGTGAATGTTTCAATGTACGTATTTTCAATGTAACAAAATGATATTTAATAAAAAAAAATATTCACCGTTAAATACTCCTTATGTGTTATTGTGTAAAATAGTTTAAATAAGTGTAATAAACTAATGCATTGTGATTTATTCTTTATGAATTATATGGACCATTATAAGTGACAACACTTAACTGAAGTTTTATTTGTTTTTATTTTAAATTTTCTTCAAACAAAGCTAGTCAAGTTTCGGAAGCTTTTAAGAGTGTCTTTAAAAAGACTTTAGTTTCATTCATTTTAAAATTTAATAATATTTAAGTAATATTTTACATTTTCATTTCACTTTCATTGTCAATTTTTAAGAACCGCTTAACTCTTGAGAGGTCAAACGAATTTACTTATTACTAAGGTAAAAAGTAAGTACTTCGTGACACGCTTTTAAATATTTATCTAAATTAAAAGTGTTCTTATTTATATACTTTCAAACACAACAATTAATATTAAAAAAAATGTCTTACTGCCTGCAAAGTTCTAAATCCCATAGAAGTTGTCATAGCACAGGGGACTAAGCGTAAGAATTACTTATTAGTTTTTTTTCCCTTATCCTGAAAAATTCGGCGGAAAGTAGAAAACGGAGTGTCTTAACACTAGGTTCCCTCTTCCCGAGAAAAAGCGTCAAACTGTTATATAAGAAACTATCGTGGTGCAGTGGAACGGCACGTGGAGTTTTGACTGCATAGGCAATAGGTGTGGGTTTGATCATCCTTTGAGGGAACGAACTATATAATTAACATGCAACTCGTCCAGTCAACTTTATCCTATAAATGTTACATTTGGGACAAAGCGTAAAGGAACAAGGATGGCAGCTTATACAAAAAAATATAGTTCAGCTTGGTCATTATAGTCAATTGAACTACAAAAAAGGAATAAAAGAATACGATTTAAATTTCTTTATTTATAAATTTATTAATGAATCTTAATAATTACTGCATTTAATTTAGAAATATTTCCATTTAAATTTAACTATTAACTAAAACCATTGAACTAACAAGATTCCGTAAAACGAATCGTGTAGAAATCACGTCTTGTGCTGTCTTGCGGAAACGGCATTGACATTTGACAGTTGAATGAAATAAGCGGGCAAAATAAATCAGTTGACAAACGTACACCGCGATGGGAGGTTATATAAAAGACGATTTGCATTTATAGTGATAATTTGTGTTTAGACACGTATATTACAAATACCCACAATGAAACACAAGTAGAATAAATATTAAGTGTATTTTTAAAACTGTGATAATCCTATCCTCGCGGCATTCTTTCATAGCTTTCACTTATCCACATTCAGAATCTCTTCGAGGTTTTTATTCGGGAAAGTAGATTTATTCGTAACTTATATTGTATATTAAAATTAAAATAAAATGGAAAATAAAGGAGACGTTAAAGATATTTTCAAGACGAAATTGTGTTCTGCTGTAGAACAAAAGCCAGATGAGGGAACAAGGGAAGAGCCTTTCTGGGTTTTCGGTTATGGATCTCTTTGTTGGAATCCAGGCTTTGAATATCAGCAGTCAATTACTGGATATATCAAAGGATTTTCAAGGAGATTCTGGCAAGGAAATACTATACATCGAGGAACTGAATCCAAGGTAATTTTAATAGTAACTGAAATTAAATATATTTATTAATTAAACATTGAAATATTAATTTTAACCTGTTGTATATTTATCGCTGCACTGTTTTTATGTACATATAAATATTCATTTAATATTTAAAATTTCTGTGAATTTTCTCGCTATCGTCACGAAACGTATGAAAATATTTCGTCTGATGCAACAAATGAGCGGCCTTTCACATTGCGGGACTTGATGTTACGGTTTTTAATTTTTGTATTTTCTTTACTCAATATTTTTGAAATATATATTGAAAATAATGAAAAAGAAATTGAAAATATATTGTAAAGTGTGTATTTTAATATGTAAGAGTTTATTTGTAAATAGCGGCGCGTATATTTTCAAAACAAGGTCAACTGATGGCATAATTTATATTGACATATATGACAGCTGCAATCATTTTTAAATATTTTTGTTTATATCCATAAATATTTTAACACAATGTTGTATGTTTAATATTTAAGTAAAAAATATTAAAATACTACATGCTGTAACAACTTCTATTAAAAATATATTTTTTAATATATATTTAATTATTACCTAATTACACATTTATTACAAAAGAATATTTTTTATTATACTAGAAGTAAAGGCAAAGCAGTGGTTATGTATATATATGTACAGTCTATATTTTAGTACAATGGAACAGTGCCTGGCTTTAAAAAGTGTCATTGAGCTCCATCATCTAATCTAGATTTCAAAACTTAGTTGTCTGTATATATGTAGGCTAAATATGATGTTATAGAAAAAGAAAAAGAATATCAACCCTTCGGAGGATGAATTACTTTCATTTCCTCTCTCTCACAGCATTAAGTTCCACCTTTTAATAAGGAATGTCACAAAAAGAAGGCAATCCATGGTTAAGGGTAAAAAGGGAAGTGCTTTCACACTACATTCCCTCTGTTTATCCTTATATACACAGGATACAATGTAAATAAAAAAAATATTACTATCACACAGATTATGATAGCAACACTTGATAATAATTTAGATCAACACTTCATATGAAATAAAATAAAAGACTTTTATAGCATTAAGCAAAGTCAATATCTGTGTATTTCAAAGTAAATAGAAGCATTGTTGACATTAATATATACATGCATTAAATGATAAAAAATACATTATTTATATTATAATATGTATAAGGGTGCTGTAGCTCTCGAGTGCTCTCACCATTTCTATATAACTAAACGGATTCTGATTATAAAGGTGATAGTTGTAGGTTCAATCCCCATTTGGGTGAATAATTTATTCTCATGTTCTTCATTTCAAAAAGTCAATATGCAATATATTTATTTTTCAAATAATATATGTATACATCAATTTTAATCTGCATTATACATATATAATATGAAAACTCTCGCAGTGCATAATTAAATAAAATTTTATATAATTTGCTTTCTTTTATGAATAGTAATATTGATATTAAATATACAGTTGTTATGAAAATAAACTACTTAGAATTCCATCGATTCACTGCTGTGTATAAAGAGGAGTTCTCTGTGTATAGAGAGGAAGAGAGCAGTGCCTGTCTTACAGCCTAAGTATAACTTGAAAAGGTCAAGGTTTAAAATGAACATATAATGTTTTTAAATAA